>CM039505.1:41124088-41261726 GCA_022432975.1 Begonia masoniana | reverse complement strand
AATTTTATGAATAAATTTGAAAAATAATTTTAAAATAATTCTCCTCGCACTATAGTTAGTAAGCTAACCATATATTAATTTCACGGGCGGGTTAGATAATGTAAATCTTCCGTTTGTGATATCAGTTGAAAACGAAGAGTGTAACGACCCCGTTCCCAGCAAGATTTGTCCGCTCCGGGATTGGCCGCACCCAATATCCCTCCCCGCACGGCTTTGTTTGGGCGGGAGCACTTTCCCCCGGAAGGTCCCCCCAACCTGGAGTTCTTATTGGATCCGTCGTCATTGAGCCTCCAAAACAGCGTTTTTTTTTTTTTTTTTTTTTTTTTCGCCAAACAAAGCCGTGAGGGGAGGATATTGTGTTACGGCTTAATCCCCAGAGCGGACAATATCTTGCTGGGAAACGGGGTCGTTACAAAGCATATCCTCAAATGTTTGAATAGTCCTTTCAGATTGTCCATCTGTTTGAGGGTCAAAGGCTGTGCTAAAGTTGAGTTGTGTACCCATAGCCTTATGCAGACTCTTCCAAAACTTTGACATAAATCTGGAGTCTCGGTCAGAAACTATAGTGCTTGGAACCCCATGCAGTCTAACAATTTCCTGCACATACAATTCAGCTAGTTGGTCCATCTAGTTGGTCATCTTTATGGGCAGAAAATGGGCAGATTTGGTTAGACGATCAACTATCACCCAAATTGCATCATGTCCTCTTACTGTTCTAGGCAATCCCACAACAAAATCTATCGTTACTTGTTCCCATTTTCATTCGGGTACTAGTAATGGTTGCAAGGTTCCTGCAGGCCTCTGATGTTCAGCCTTAACCTGTTGGCAAATCAAACACGATCCAATATACTCTGCCACATATCTTTTCATATTTGGCCACCAATAATGTTGCTTAAGGTCTCTGTACATTTTTGTACTTCCAGGATGAACTGAAAATCTAGAAGAATGCGCCTCTGAAAGAATTTCATTTCTAAGTTCAACATTAGCCGGAACAAACCATCTATTCCGAAACTTGAGAATTCCATCGATAAAACAGTTGAAATCTGACTTATCGGTAGAATCCATACATGACTTAAACTTGATACACTCAGCATCAATCATCTGAGCTTCATTAATTCTTTCCAAAATGGTAGGCTTCAAGGTTATGGTAGAAAGCATAGCTGACGCACTGGACACAGCTTCCAAGTTAAATCTTTGGAACTTTGCCTCTAAGGTTAACGGTATGTCAAGAATCAATGCTGAGGCTGATGTTGACACTCTACTCAAAGCATCAGCTACTACATTCGCCTTGTCGGGGTGGTATTTGATCTCAAAATCGTAATCCTTGACAAACTCCAACCATCTACGTTGCCTCATATTTAATTCTTTCTATGTGAAAATATACTTCAGACTTTTATGGTCCGAAAATATCTCACAAGACTGTCCATACAAGTAATGTCTCCAAATCTTTAGTGTAAAAACCACTGCAGCTAATTCTAAGTCGTGTGTAAGGTAATTCTTCTTGTGTGTTTTCAACTGTCTAGAAGCATAGGCTATTACTTTTCCATCTTGCATCAAAACACAACCGAGTCCAACTTTGGAAGCGTCACAATAAATGCTGAACTTTCCATTTTCAACAGGGAGTGTTAATATTGGAGCATTAGTCAGCTTCTGTTTCAAAGTTTGGAAACTGGATTTACATTCCTCTGTCCATGCATACTTAATGTTTTTCCTTGTTAACCGAGTGAGGGGTGTTGTAATCTTCGAGAATCCTTCAATAAATTTCCTGTTATATCCTACTAATCCAAGGAAACTCCGAATATCAGTGGCATTCTTCGGTTGGGGCCATTCCTTAACTACTTGAACCTTGGCTGGATCGATAGATATTCCATCACCCGAGATCACATGACCCAAAAAGTGAACTCTGTCCAACCAAAACTCACACTTGGAAAACTTGGCATAAAGTTGGTGCTGCCTTAGTAATCCTAACACCAAGCTCAAGTGCCTTGCATGATCATCCTTAGTACGTGAGTAGATTAGTATATCATCAATAAATATTATGACAAACTTATCCAAATACTCATGAAACACCCTATTCATGAGATCCATGAATGCTGCTGGTGCATTTGTCAATCCAAAAGACATAACCAAAAACTCATAATGTCCATATCTTGTGCAAAAGGCTGTCTTAGGAATATCTTCTGATTTGACTTTCAATTGGTAATAACCAGACCTTAGGTCAATTTTAGAGAAAACACGTGCACCATTAAGTTGGTCGAATAAATCATCAATCCTTGGCAATGGATACTTGTTCTTGATAGTTAACTTATTCAATCCCGATAATCAACGTACATACGCATTGATCCATCCTTCTTCTTAACAAAAAGAATTGGTGCACCCCACGGTGAAAAGCTTGGGCGTATGAACCCCTTTTTCCATTAGTTCCTCAAACTGTTTCTTTAATTCCTTAAGCTCCGTAGGTGCTAATCTATAGGGATTCTAAGATACAGGCTCGGCGCCTGAGTAAACATCTACAACAAATTCAATTTCCCTATCTGGCGGCAAGCCAGGAAGGGCATCTAAAAATACTTCTGGAAAGTCTTGGACAACTAAGACATTTTGAGGACTTGCTTTTCCTACAAAATGAGTGTCTATAACGCTGTCCAAAAAGCATAAATACTCTCTGCATGAAGAGGGTTTAGCGTTGATAGAAGTCATAACGGACATTCCCTTATTCTTCTTCGAGGCTTGAAAGGTATGCTTCAAACCACCAGGGGGTGATAACTAACTACTCTAGTCCTACAATCAATTGTGGCATAATGCTTGAACAACAAATCCATTCCTAGGATTACATCAAATCTCATTATATCCATAATAATTAGATCAGCAGGTAAATTCTTATTTCCTACTAACACAACACTATCAAACATAACTTGGTTAGAGTGCACGCGTTCACAAGAGGGTAACGCGACGTTAGACACGTGCTCAGTAGGGGTAAACTGTACATCTAACTTGACAGCAAACGCATACGCTATAAACGAGTGTGTTGCACCAGAATCTATTAAAGTAAAAGCAGGTATAGAGTTGATCAAAATGGTACCTGACACTACAGCGGGTTGTTCCTCATCACCCGACTCCATCATGGAGAATATCCTCGGCTTTATCTTAGCAGGGCCACTCTTCAAAACTGGACAGTCTCTGTTAATATGGCCGACTTTGTTACAGTTGAAGCATCGGGTGATTCTGGGATTCGGGCAATCCCTGTATGCGTGTCCAACTTCCTCACAGTTGAAACACTTTCCTGTCTCAAATCTGCACTCGCCCAGGTGACTTTTCAAACACTTCGGGCACTGTGGAAACTTCCTGGTTTCCTGCACCTTCTTTCCTGTTCCCTGGTTATTCTAGCCTTCACTTGGCCTCTTCATTCCTCTCTGCTGGTGTGGCTGGATAAACTTTCGTGGGGCTTCCTTTGGCCCAGCACACTTCATCTCCGCTTCTTCTACCTCCAACGCCGTGGATACAACTTCATTGAAGGAAAAACCTTTAATACCTCAAAATTTTACTCCTCTGAAAATTTTGGGCTTCAGTTCTTGCATAAATTGGAACACCTTATCTTCATTCTTGTGAATAAGGTGTCCAGCGAACCTTGACAGTGACTCGAATTGTCTGCTGTACTCAGCCACAGACCCTGTTTGCTTCAATTGTAAGAACTCCACTTTCTTAGAAGTCTGGACAGCACTACTGAAATACTTCTTATAGAAGACTTCCTTGAATTGCGCCCAAGACATTGCCAGGACATCGGTAGTGGTCTCTATCGATTCCCACCAAAGCTGAGCATACCTGTTAGATGGAATGTTGCGAGGGTGATCTTGTCCCCCTCCCCAACATTGGCATACTTGAACATGCTCTCTATCTTCCTAAGTCATTCCTCTGCAACAATCGGATTGGACGACTTTCCATCAAATGTGGGTGGCTATAGCCTCTGGAATCTGTCTCCCGAATGCTCATTGCTGGAACCCGAGTTGGCACTTCCTTGTACTTCTCAGTTCAACAACACTCCTAACTGGTCGGATTGCTGATGCACCAAATCTGTCTGTTGGCGCACCAAGTCTGTCAGCTGTCTAATTACGCTAGGGTCCTCCTCACTTCTCAAGTTTGGCATCTCTCTCGGTACCCATGGTCTTCCTGGTCGTCTAGCCATTTTGCTACATTCCTGGACAATGTTAATTATTCTCATAAATATCTAATAGCTAAGGTTAACATAAATACTTACAGTTGTTGAAGTACTTCCATGCAACGATTGACACTGATGAGTAATCTTTTGAACGGTTTAACTAAATGTCTCTAATACCATACTGTAACACCCCGAATTATATAAACCTGGTTCGCTACTCATAATACTGAACCAACTATGAGACTTTGCAAAAATTTTAAAAGTTCACACAACCATCAAATTTGACCTTCAAAACATTAAGACTTGCAGCGGAAATTCATTTGTATAAAATGATATTTATTAAAATATTAAAGACAATTGGTTGAAGAAAACAAAACAAAACAGAACACGTCCACCGCTGAACAGTTTCAGCGATAGAAATAGAAACAAAAGGCATCCACCACTAAACAGTGTTAGTGGCAGAAGCAGAAACAAAATGGTCTCATCGGTAGAGACGGAAATAGAAGGAATCCACCGCTAGACAGTGTCAGTCGAACGACATGTCGACTACCCACATCCCCCGCTCAAGAAACAAAAGACATCTACCGCTAAACAGTCATAGTCGAATGACATTTTGACTACCCACAACCACCACTCACATCCACTGATCGAATCCTTCGAACTACAGTAATCCTCAGCATCCACCGATTACAAAAACGACAAAATCTAATTGCTCACATCCACCGATCACAAAATGACAAAAAATCTATTACTCACATCCACCGATCACAATATCTACCGGTGAACAGTAACACTCTACATCCACCGATAGACTACATCCACCGATAGACTACATTCACCGATGTACTACATCCACTGATAGACCACATCCACCAGTGAACGGTAACACTCTAAACAAACGGACGACTCTGCCTACTAAAAGAACTTGTAAATTTTAGCAGCAGCTATTCAAAACATCATTGATCCACAACTTTATAATCCCAGAACAACAATCTTCAACTAAAACCAATTCGTGTTTTCAAAATCAGAAAAGCTCAAAAATTATTAAAAACATTAAATTCTTACTGTCATTAACATTCTCAGCACACTAAAACTGAACCATTATCAACCAGACTTTCACACCTACTGACATTAGTTAAATCGCCCCACCAGATTGTCAAGTCGATGCGTGAATGTACTCCTCCAACCAGCCTAGTCCTCAACATACTCAGAGAACACACCTGCTAAAACTTTTTCACCTACATCACAAAACTCATCTATTAGCCTAATGTTAAGTAAGTAAAGCAATAATGAAATGATATGCTGAAACATAAATCCTAGTCATGCAGTTTCTACTTTCACATCTGTAACACCCGGCTTTACGGGATTTATTTTATTCCAATATAAACGGCCATTTTGTAAATGCGTCAAATTAAGTCCGTTATTCGAATTGAAAGTTTTAACGAAGCCGTAATAATAAATTGGAATTTATAGTAAAATATGAGAATTTTGGAAAATAGGATCGTTAGTTAAATAACGAGACAATTGGAAGAAGAAATTTAAATTAAGTGGAAGGGCGATTTGGTAAATTGCAAACCCAAAGTTTTAATTAAAAATTCAAAAACACCTTCATTTTCCCCTCACTCACGCCAACTTCATTTCCCTCTCCCTCACCGTGCGACGTTCTCCTCTCCACAGGCGATTCTCTTCAACGTCGACGATCCTTCTCCTCCGGCGACTCGATCCTTCCCGTTTCTACTCCGTCATCACTCTTTAGGTAAGGCTCTAAGCTTTTGGAACATTAAATATCTATTTCTAGGGTTTGAAACAATTAGGGTTCGTTAGGGTTTTCGTTAGAAATGTAAAATAGAGTTTGAAATCGATAGGATAACCGTATTTATGGCTATGAGAGGCGTATTTATGGTTATTGGTTGAAGTTGTTTGAATTAAATGGAAGTTGTTGAGATTTTGGTGGTTGGAGGAATTGAAAACTCCATTAATGGAGGCTTGGTGATTCTCGAGCGCAAGTTGTTCGATGAAATGCCTCAATAAGGTGTTTTAGAGTTTTAGGAAATTTTCTTTAGTTAGGAGTTAGTATTTCTTGGAGTTTGATTATTTAGACTCGATTTAATGTCGTGTATTGTGAAATGTATAGGTGAACAAACAATTGTGGATGAAGCTCGGTGTACAACGGACGCGAGGTAAGTCTCTGTGACTTGTTTGGCCATTTAGGCCTACACCGTATGAATTGAGTCGTTCGAGGAAATTGGAGATATGTTATGCTTGGGTAGTTTGGAACGGATAGTTAGAGTTATGTTCTGTTAAGTCGTTATTGATAGTTTAGTATTGTATGTTTCTACTTGCTTCAATTATTGTATTGAGCACGTTCATGCATTGTTTTCTAAGCACGCATGCAAAATGAATTTCAAAGCGTTTTACACGGAAAAAGGTAAACAAAGTACGTAATTGAACAACAGAGATAGTCACGCCGGGTGCGGTGGTTCAGGCATGGCTGTCGGAGGAAGCATGCTTTCCCCCCCGTTAGATCCGTGGGGCTATCCAATCGCAGGATGTGCCGCTCCTATCTAACGTGAGTGAAGCCCCGGGTGACCAATAGAAACGAAAACAAAGAAAAGAAAAGAAATGCAAAGAATACATAGTTTAAAAGAGCATAGCATAGCATACATTTTCATTCACTTAGATTTACTAAGCCTCTAGCTCACGTGTTTAATTCTATGGTGTAGGTGACCTTGAGACAGGTGAGGAAGACGTCCCTCCGCCTGATGTATGAACATGTTGAAGGAGGAGGCCCGTGGGAGTGCGCTGGCAGTCGGAGAGTGATTTTGACCCGTGGGGACATAGGTAAATATTTTGGGATTATCAATAGAATGAAAATAGAAAATTTGTATAGATAATGTTTTTGAATGCTTGGGTCTGGATAGGTACTTTGTGGTGTTTTCTTTTGGGAGAAATGAATATGTTTTGGTGTTTCAAAAACAGGAGGTATGTTAAACTTTTAAACGGAACCACGCGATTTGTTTTGAGAAATTGGTAACGTTTAAATGTGTTTTTAGTTGAGTTAGGAGTGATTGGTAAAGTGGGGGAGTAAAGTGTTTTTATTGTTATGAAAGTGTGTAAAGAAATGATGAAAATATGAGGTAGAAAAGAATATTGCAATGTGTATGATTTTGTTGAGTGTTGAATGGTTAAGTGAATTGCAGGGCGTGAAACGGGGAGGGAGAAGCAGCCTCTGGATTTCAAAATCCAGAGGCAGTGGCGAATAGTCGCCTGAGGGACGCGAGCAATCGCCCCTCCCAATGCTTGAAATCGCCAAGCGGCGATAGTAATCGCTGCCCTCTGGAGAAATCCAGAGGGTGTGGCGGTTGATCGCCACAATTGTGGTGATCAATCGCCACAAGCGATTGCAACAGGCGATTGTGCCTGTTGCAATCGCTCAAGGGCGATTGCTCGCCACATGTTCTGCCATTTTAGGCAGAACATATAAAAATAAAAATAAAAAGAAAAAAATTAAAATAACTTTAAACTAAATGTTTTCTTTTATTACTTAATTGTTTAAATAGATGGTTTTAAGTTTATTTTACATAGTTTTAAAACGAAAATTTTAAACGCTGTTAATAATTTCAATTATGATTTAAGAAAGTTTTATTCCGCTAGAATGAGAGATTTAAAGTTTGTACGTATAAAATATATATATATATATATATATATATATATATATATATATATATATATATATATATATATATACGGGAAATTAAGGGATAAGATTAAGGGTCGTTACAACATCTCAGTTATATTCACATTCTTTCTCTGATCTGATCCCTCAGTTCCATTGGGAGTTGGATCATTTCTCCCAAAGTCATACATCCTCTTCATAAATTAAGGGATGGATTAGTTCCCTTAACAGCTGGTCTGATCCGATATTCCATTGGGAGCGGATCAATTTTCCCAAAGTCATACATCCTCTTCATAAATTAAGGGGCGAATTAATTCCCTTAACAGCTGATCGTTACATTCTGTTCGTACCTTGCCATGCCATTACATGTAAATTCATTTTCGTGTTCTTTCTAAAAACATGATACATGATATACATAAAACATTCAAACAAGCATAAATGTGACGACGCCAACCCGATCAGGGCCGCCACGGACTTCCCGTGACATAATCATTACCGAAGTCCTCGTATTTTCTCATAAACTTTTTCCTTTTTACTTTAAACATAACCCAAAACCCTTAAACAAACTAACCCTAACGTAACCTTAACCTTAAACTCTCGTAACCACGTAAATTTTTCTTTTTATATCACTCATAATGTTTCGACTTCTAAACCATTAAATTGAAGTCTCGGATTGTTGAAATCCCTTAAAATCACTCATTCCTCGATCATCAAAACATGACACTAATATAACCTACAATTTCAGACAAATTCAAGAAAACGAACTGCATGGATCGCTCTAAAAATCGAGCTTATCCTTACCTGTTAAGAATAACCCAAGCAGTTCCAGTATATTTCTAAAATAAAGACACCTAAACTTCTCCAAAGATAATCCAATCAAATCCCCAATCAAACGTGAATATAAACATTTAAACCCCTAAACTTCTCTTAAAACAAATTCATTAATCAGTTCATTCAAATTAACACTTAACTCCAAACCAATATCCACTATAAAACCATAAAAATGTCAAACATCAATATACACCCTAAAATCTTCCAAACAACTGGTAACCTTCTAACTCACATTCAATTACCACAAAACAACCCGGCGCACACCCATGTCACTGAACCATGCCAAAACACGCTCCGCCGCCACGAGCACCATCCGTCGACCACCTACTCTTTGTCATCGAGTCCACACCTGTCACCTACATCATGCAACATATACATTAAGCCTAATGCTTAGTAAGGGGATGCACTATATGAATTTAAAACGTTTTACTTAACATATGCAGTTTTTACAGTTTCATCGTACATAATCATTTCGTTTCGTTTCATCGTTCATATTCATTTCGTTTCGTTTCATCATTCATATTCGTTTCGTTTCGTTTCATCATTTATATTCGTTTCGTTTCTATCATACAAACATGTAATCCTCTACCAATGGAGGGCGGATTAGTTTCTCCATCTCTAGACGTTCCACATATAAATCTTTACCTGAAGGGTGAACCACTTCCTTCAGATATCATACATTTTCTGGACGTTCCACAATCTACATCTGAGGGGTGAACCACTTCCCTCAGACACTTTACATTTTCGTTTTACATCGTTGTCGTTTCTACGTTTAAATCATGAAATCATATGCTAAAACATTTTCGTACTTTTTCTAAAACATGATGCATGAGGACTTTACATATAACATATCATCAAGACATATCATCAAACAGTTCATAACAAACTTAGACATGCTTTAATCACTAAAAACCTAACAAACAACTATTAACTAATAACCTGGGCTACCCGACACATTAAACCCACAGTCAGAAAATCATCATCAAATACAAAAACCTAACGTTGACATGATGTAGGGCCTTAAGGGCCGGAAGCCTAACATCCACTTACCTGGCGTCCGTAGCAAGCCGAGCACCGTCCAAAAGCCGTGTCCACCTAAAGCATTTCATAAATAAGGTACATTAAAATCAATTCTAATTAAACTAATTTCAAACTTAAACTAATCTCCTAATTTAGGAAATTCTTTCCTAAAGTTTCCATTTTCTCATTCGGGCATAACTAAACTCTTATTTTCTTAAAAACATCTTAAACTACTATTTATAGCTTAATCTAACTAAAATCTAACTAAACGGGCCACTATTTTGGGTTTGGTAAAAACCGACCTAAAACTCAAACGCAACTTTTGCGTCGGTTATCGGAATTGAACGATTCCAGCGGCCACGTACTCCTCTAATAACCTATTTTAATCTGCCAAAAGGAATTTCAAAACTAACGACCGGAGCTAGGTCAATTTATCAAAAACCCGAACTGCCCCTTTTTTCCAAAATTTCACTTTTTCAATTTTTCATCAAATTCCTTCAATTTCTTCACCAATCTATCCTCCTAACATCCAATTAACATAAACTAACCTAAAATCGAAGTTTCCATTTAAGAAAACCCTAAGCCCCAATTCGGGCTTCACTGAAATTCGCTCAAATTGAGCGAGCCACGGCCAAGCAACAATAGCCGGCCCAATATCCGGCAATCCAGAGCCAAAACCAACCAAAAACGGCCGAAGATCGGAGCTCAATCGAGCTCACCACCCACGGCCACAAAAACCGAGCAAGAACAGGGGAGAAAACCGGGCTTACCGTCGGTTTTTGTGCGCGAGGAAGGACCGGAGTCTCAAGTCGCCGTCGCCTGGCCGGAGAACGGCGAGAAATCGCCGGCGTCGTCGGAGGAGAGTCGCCGTTTCTCCCTTGTCTCTCTCTCGGCGTCGGGTGTCGTCGGGCTCGAGCTCACGAACGACAGAATGCAAAGTCATTCTATCGTTTTTGTTTTAATTATAATTATAATAATAATAATAATAATAATTATTATTATTATTATTATAATTACAATAAACTACAACTATTTCTTTAATTAGTCTATCGATTCGGTCTCTTTGCAATTTCCTTATTTCTCCAAATATTCCAATTTAATCTTAGAGTTCTAACAAAACTCACCGTTTCCAAAACGGACTTATTTTACTATTTTTACGAATTGATATTCTAAAAGGTTAAAACGGGAACTCTAGCATTACTCTTCCCGATTTGGGTTTCTAAAATTTCACTTATTCTTCTACAAATTCTCGTAAATTTCTAGGGTCCTAATAAAACTATCCGCTCGCAAAACGGACCTAATTTACTTATTTACCAAAATAGCCTTGGAGCGAAAACCCGAAAAACTCGGGTGTTACATCCTTCACTCCTTAATTGGAATTTTGTCCCCAAAATTATTGCTTGGTTAAACTTCTAATTACTCACCCTCACATTATTTACTTAACCATGCTCGCAATACCGTTCGCGACACTCCTATGGTCTTACCCACCCCTCGGGTATCAGTGGTTTCCTATATTCCAAAAGCTTTAAATTCCTTTAAATACTCACTTCGTAACTCAATCGCTTATACATCCATCGACTTCAACTTAACCTCCATCACTTAGACTCTCGATCCTCTCTAACTTAACTCCAACATTAATTCTTCCTCAAACTAAGTTCATTCCATTTCCAACTCTTCAGATTTCGTGACAACAATTCGTACCTAATCACTTCAAACCCTTAAGCTTCTTCAATTCTAAAACACTAAGGACCTGATGCTTAGATCTCTCATCCTAATCCTCTGTTTCGAACTCTTCTTTACACTACTATCTCTTTTCCAAATTATCAATCTTATTTTCTAAACCTACTTACCTTGGGCAATCATAGCATGTCCTTAGCTACTCTAATGTCATTCCCGTATACAGGGCTGTAATTACTAAATCTATTTCTTTACGCTTTCACGGTATCCACCAGGTTTCTATAATTATCTTCACCATGATTATTTCATCTAATTCTTACATCGGTCTTTATCAATCATAAACAAATCTTAAGTCTAAACTAATTCTTTACATTATTCACCCAATGTCTTAAATGGTGCATAAACACTTCGACATAGCTTACGAGTCGAATCGTTCCTAGACCAACAGGTTTATCTTCACTTCTAGGTCCACTTGCACAATCTCCGTGCAACCTTCTATCCCTTCGTCTTTTTTACCTTACATCACACAGTTCCTATTTTTCTCATTCAAAATTTCCTATATTTTCCCAATTACACACCACTAGATTTTAGTGAATTAAACCTCAACTTTCAACCTTCCCTTCTTATCCAACTATCCTCTTTTTCCTATCTCTTAACTTTACAATATCGATTTCATCCTTCCTCCAAAATTAGGTCCTAAGCACTCTTCTAAATTCTTTTACAACATCTCATCCCTACAACCTTCTTGTTTGCGAACTTGTTGTATGTAATTTAACGCCTCCCTTCCAAAAATCCTTGCCTTCCTAAGTCACCAAGTATGATTCCAAATTCAATGCTAAACTTTCACACTACATCATCTAACATCTCTATCTCAACGTCTTCTTTAAATAAATTAAAAGAAATGTACCCGCGACTACGGTATACTGCCCTATACTTATTCCTAATGTACTTGATAACTCACCAATCCTTTGATTCGCAAAACTTCACATTCGGGCTTAACTCCTCATCAAATTAAGCAATTCCCAAATCTTATCCTTAATACCATTTAAGAATTTCTTCCCCTTTCTCTTTAAAACTTACTAGCTAGCCTACTATCTCTCATTCCTTATAGTCAGGTTCTGAATATTCTATTTGTCTAACAACTTTCTTGTTAGCAAACTTGTTGTAGGTAAATCTACAATCTTAATCCAAATCTCTTAAATTCTTAAACCTCGCCGTACTACTTTCCAAACTCAGAAATATCTCTTCCTTAAGGTCTACTCTCCTAGTTCCTCGAGCACTGATGTTTCTACATCCACCCTGGAAATAAGCCTAATACTTGGGGGCTCTTAATTTAACTATATTACTATAGACTCGTCTCATAGATCAGACGCTCGTAACTCAGAGAATCTGAAATCTTTTGCCCTTGTTACATTCCTGGTAATTGACACTTACTCCTATCTATCTCACCATTTCTTCTAACATTACACGAGATACACTATACCTGTAAACATTTCTTCCGATCTAAGGTGCCAAGCTCTCCTTTGATTAGTCACACCCTTTTTGGCGTTTCAAGTTAATACCTAACTCTCACGTTCGATCCTACGTCCCTTGGTTAAGCAACGTCTAATTGCCTAACGCATCGATTGTTTATTGGCACCCTTAACTTTACTAAGTCCTCTTTTCTATTTAGGGTTGGTCATGATATTTTTGCACATTGACAATTGTCCTTATTAGTTAGTTCTTTAAGATGGTACTTATCTCCTAGAGAACGTCCGATTTATACAATTTAGTATCACCCATTGTATAATCCTTGATCCTTTATCGTCTCCAAACTTATTAACTTACCAACCTCACTTAATTCTCAATATTTCTCTCATCAAAATCGGTCAATACGAATACTCCTATGTAACCACCCTGATTATACATCTTAGACTTCGTATCCATCAATTGCACTATTTTTGTAAAAGTAAACAACACATCCCTTACTCTCTCGATAGTTTACTTACGCTAAACTCTTGAAAGATGTTTTCCTCTACATAGCTCCAACTTAACTCGAGTCTAAAATATACGAGTTTCTACCGCTTCCTCTTATATAGTTAGACGTACTAGTGGTATCAAGCCAGGTTACCTATCTTAATGCATAACTATTTCTCTCCAAAGTTTACGTCGTCTTACATTCAGTCTATCGTCGTTTTTATCCCATTCACCTAGTAATTCTCCCACCTAATATCTTTTATCCTTATGTCTACTTCTATCTATTTTACACATCTTATTATTAAATTCATACTCTAAATTACACCTTTTATTTTAATGTTCTTCATTCTCTAGATTACCGAAATAAAATCATACCTGGAACCACACTTGGTTGAGCAGTTTCCCTATCTTCGGTTAAAACAGTCATCTCTGAAAGATCACTCGGTGACCCCTCAACCTGGATCGGATCCATAACATATCCACCAAACGTTGGAGGTTAAATTTGCCTAGTTTGTTCTCTACCTCGGTTCCATGAAACACTACCTTGTCCACTACCATTCCCATCTCGACTGAGTAAAATCTCTATCTGTTCTGATTGTCGGTGCACTATGTCTATAAGCTGGCTAATGAGATTCTTCTCAGGTTGTCTAGGTGCTCTCGGCATTTTCTTGTTCCTAGACACATTAGAAAACAAGACAAAACAATATAAACATCTACGAATCAAACTTAAACTTAAATACTTACAGTCGATGGAGAGTCCTCGTGCGGCGGTGTGTTTTTGGCATACATATCACAGAACTCGCTTTTAAAACTCCGTCTCTCTGATACCATAACTTGTGACGACCCCAACCCGATCAGGGCCGCCACGGACTTCCCGTGACATAATCATTACCTAAGCCCTCGTATTTTCTCATAAACTTTTTCCTTTTTACTTTAAACATAACCCAAAACCCTTAAACAAACTAACCCTAACGTAACCTTAACCTTAAACTCTCGTAACCACGTAAATTTTTCTTTTTATATCACTCATAATGTTTCGACTTCTAAACCATTAAATTGAAGTCTCGGATTGTTGAAATCCCTTAAAATCACTCATTCCTCGATCATCAAAACATGACACTAATATAACCTACAATTTCAGACAAATTCAAGAAAACGAACTGCATGGATCGCTCTAAAAATTGAGCTTATCCTTACCTGTTAAGAATAACCCAAGCAGTTCCAGTATATTTCTAAAATAAAGACACCTAAACTCCTCCAAAGATAATCCAATCAAATCCCCAATGAAACGTGAATATAAACATTTAAACCCCTAAACTTCTCTTAAAACAAATTCATTAATCAATTCATTCAAATTAACACTTAACTCCAAACCAATATCCACTATAAAACCATAAAAATGTCAAACATCAATATACACCCTAAAATCTTCCAAACAACTGGTAACCTTCTAACTCACATTCAATTACCACAAAACAACCCGGCGCACACCCATGTCACTGAACCATGCCAAAACACGCTCCGCCGCCACGAGCACCATCCGTCGACCACCTACTCTTTGTCATCGAGTCCACACCTGTCACCTACATCATGCAACATATACATTAAGCCTAATGCTTAGTAAGGGGATGCACTATATGAATTTAAAACGTTTTACTTAACATATGCAGTTTCTACAGTTTCATCGTACATAATCATTTCGTTTCGTTTCATTGTTCATATTCATTTCGTTTCGTTTCATCATTCATATTCGTTTCGTTTCGTTTCATCATTCATATTCGTTTCGTTTCTATCATACATACATGTAATCCTCTACCAATGGAGGGCGGATTAGTTTCTCCATCTCTAGACGTTCCACATATAAATCTTTACCTGAAGGGTGAACCACTTCCTTCAGATATCATACATTTTCTGGACGTTCCACAATCTACATCTGAGGGGTGAACCACTTCCCTCAGACACTTTACATTTTCGTTTTACATCGTTGTCGTTTCTACGTTTAAATCATGAAATCATATGCTAAAACATTTTCGTACTTTTTCTAAAACATGATGCATGAGGACTTTACATATAGCATATCATCAAGACATATCATCAAATAGTTCATAACATACTTAGACATGCTTTAATCACTAAAAACCTAACAAACAACTATTAACTAATAACCTGGGCTACCCGACACATTAAACCCACAGTCAGAAAATCATCATCAAATACAAAAACCTAACGTTGACATGATGTAGGGCCTTAAGGGCCGGAAGCCTAACATCCACTTACCTGGCGTCCGTAGCAAGCCGAGCACCGTCCAAAAGCCGTGTCCACCTAAAGCATTTCATAAATAAGGTACATTAAAATCAATTCTAATTAAACTAATTTCAAACTTAAACTAATCTCCTAATTTAGGAAATTCTTTCCTAAAGTTTCCATTTTCTCATTCGGGCATAACTAAACTCTTATTTTCTTAAAAACATCTTAAACTGCTATTTATAGCTTAATCTAACTAAAATCTAACTAAACAGGCCACTATTTTAGGTTTGGTAAAAACCGACCTAAAACTCAAACGCGCGTAACTTTTGCGTCGGTTATCGGAATCGAACGATTCCAGCGGCCACGTACTTCTCTAATAACCTATTTTAATCTGCCAAAAGGAATTTCAAAACTAACGACCGGAGCTAGGTCAATTTATCAAAAACCCGAACTGCCCCTTTTTTCCAAAATTTCACTTTTTCAATTTTTCATCAAATTCCTTCAATTTCTTCACCAATCTATCCTCCTAACATCCAATTAACATAAACTAACCTAAAATCGAAGTTTCCATTTAAGAAAACCCTAAGCCCCAATTCGGGCTTTACTGAAATTCGCTCAAATTGAGCGAGCCACGGCCAAGCAACAATAGCCGGCCCAATATCCGGCAATCCAGAGCCAAAACCAACCAAAAACGGCCGGAGATCGGAGCTCAATCGAGCTCACCACCCACGGCCACAAAAACCGAGCAAGAACAGGGGAGAAAACCGGGCTTACCGTCGGTTTTTGTGCGCGAGGAAGGACCGGAGTCTCAAGTCGCCGTCGCCTGACCGGAGAACGGCGAGAAATCGCCGGCGTCGTCGGAGGAGAGTCGCCGTTTCTCCCTCGTCTCTCTCTCGGCGTCGGGTGTCGTCGGGCTCGAGCTCACGAACGACAGAATGCAAAGTCATTCTGTCGTTTTTGTTTTTATTATAATTATAATAATAATAATAATAATTATTATTATTATTATTATAATTACAATAAACTACAACTATTTCTTTAATTAGTCTATCGATTCGGTCTCTTTGCAATTTCCTTATTTCTCCAAATATTCCAATTTAATCTTAGAGTTCTAACAAAACTCACCGTTTCCAAAACGGACTTATTTTACTATTTTTACGAATTGATATTCTAAAAGGTTAAAACGGGAACTCTAGCATTACTCTTCCCGATTTGGGTTTCTAAAATTTCACTTATTCTTCTACAAATTCTCGTAAATTTCTAGGGTCCTAATAAAACTATCCGCTCGCAAAACGGACCTAATTTACTTATTTACCAAAATAGCCTTGGAGCGGAAACCCGAAAAACTCGGGTGTTACAATAAACCTACTGTTTTGTGATGTAGACCCGAAGGCATACACATACTCTACTTACCTGGTTTCCTGGAAAAGCTTGGTTGCAAACTACTTCGGGTTTTGCTCAACCCTATAGCTGTAGACAGAGTATTAGTTAAGCTTCATTCTAAACTATCCTCAAATCTACAAGAACTCATAAGGAAACTAGTTTGGGAACTCAGATCATCAAGCATTCCTAATATGCCCCAAACCCGAACTAACTCTCACTTACAGCATTCTCAAAACTCGCATTTAAAATCCCCTCTAACACCGATAGTTACAATGTAGCAAGAAATCGAAGTAGAACTCACCTAGCTTGGAGAGAGTGGGAGGGAAAATCACCGAGAGAAACTCTGCTTAGCTGCTGAATGCCTAGAAAGGAAAAATGTGACGCCCCGAACCCGCCCTGGCTCGGTCCGTCACATTCCAAACCAAACCCGTGTTTAAAATGATGTTTAAAATGATTTTCGTAAAGTTTTCGACTCGGTTTTTGGGTTTTTCGAACCCTCGAAATTTGTTAGAAAACGTGCCAAAATACGTTGGAAAAATTGTCGGGTCAAAACATTGAAGAAATAGGAAAATTATGAAAAAACACGAAATTTGGCTCAAAAGGAGCGCTGGGCGCCGCGCGCGCCCCGTGCATGCCCAGCCGCGATCGATCGCGATTTTAGCCCGATCGATCGAGCACGCTAGGGCCATGTTCACCCAAAAACATCCCGACCGCGATCGGTCGTGCCCCGGACCCGATCGATTGGGCCGGCTCGGGTTTTCTCGACCCAAAACACCCTAAAAACTTCCATTTTGACCCCTTTTGACCTTTCCTCACTATTTCTCATATTTTACCATCCCGAACACCTCCAAAAATCACAAAACTTTAACCATACATCCCCGACACTTAAATCTTTAAATCCCGTAAAAATTTTAGAAAACCGACTTCAAACGGATATTTAGAAAAATAGCTAACTTAAACCCGGCATCGTTTGTTTTAAAATCAAAACGGACGGCATAACGCCTAAATTTCTTTAAACCAAAAACCTACAAATCAAACCCGAAAATATATATTTCAAATTCCCAAATACGACAACCAAATCTCCACAATACCCCCTACTCAAAAACTTTAAAACTAATTACGAAAACATTTACAAATACACGTGCTAAATCTTCTTTCAAACCAAACTTCTTACAAAACCACCACAAAACTATCTATAACATTCCCACAAAATACCCGAAGAAAGATAGTGGTCCAGACGCCCCAACAATAGCCTGCATCGGCGCACTCCGTACTCCTCCGACTGCGGCCTAATCCTGGGATGTCTCATCTACCTCACCTGAAAAATGCCCGTCACCTACACCATAGAACACGCACACACACGTAAACTTACGCTTAGCAAGTAGGGGATGCAAATGCCACAACACAATGCAATCAACCTAACACATGCAGCTTCTACCACTCAGTAGTGCTTATTTGCTGTTCGTTGCTGTTCATTACTTTAATTGTTTCATAAGCCGTGTGATTTGAGTAGGCACACATCCCATCACCGTTTAGGACGGCCAAACTCAAAATTACAAGAGTAAGACCAGACAGCTCTCATCCCATAACTGTGAAGACCTAAATGTGCACGTATGGGTACGATGGCAGCACGAACCGGAACCCGAATGGCGGTACGGAAGGTGACGGGTCGTAAAAAAGGGGGTCGTCACAATCCCACATCGCTTGGGGAAGTATGTGGAAATGAAACATATGTAAAGAGACCCTCCCAACATAGCAAGACGCGTTTTGGAGCACAATTGACAACGGATCCCATAAGAACTCCGAAGTTAAAAGTGCTTCGACGAGAGCAATTCCAGGTTGGGTGACCTTCCGGGAAGTTCTCACCAAACAAAGCCGTGAGGGGAGGATATTGGGCTGCGGCCCAATCCCTAGAGCGGACAATATCTTGCTGGGAAACGGGGTCGTTACAAATGGTATAGGACGTTGGGCCCCCGAGGGGGGTTGATTGTGAAGACCCAAATGTGCACGTATGGGTACGATGGCTGCACGAACCGGAACCCGGATGGCGGTACGTCCGCGCGGGTGAACCGGAAGGTGACGAGTCGTAAAAAAGGGGGTCGTCACAATCCCACATCGCTTGAGGAAGTATGTGGAAATAAAACATATGTAAAGAGACCCTCCCAACATAGCAAGATGCGTTTTGGAGCACAATTGACAACAGATCCCATAAGAACTCCGAAGTTAAAAGTGCTTCGGCGAGAGCATTTCCAGGTTGGGTGACCTTCCGGGAAGTTCTCACCAAACAAAGCCGTGAGGGGAGGATATTGGGCTGCGGCCCAATCCCCAGAGCAGACAATATCTTGCTGGGATAAGGGGTCGTTACAATAACCGTCTGGGACGGCCATACATAATCTTCCTCGTCGATCGTAAAACTCCTATAACCGTCTAGGAAATTCATACTCACGACATTTACGTATTTTAACCAATCATCCGTCATAGTGTTCCCTTCGGGGTGCTACTGCCAGCACCGTATCCCGACAAGGCACACTATTCCGGATCTCATTGCTCATAGAGTTCCCTTCGGGGTGCTACTGCCAGCACCGTATCCCGACAAGGCACACTATTTACCCTTCGGGGTGCTACTGCCAGCACCGTATCTCGACAAGGCACGTTATTTACCCTTCGGGGTGCTACTGCCAGCACCGTATCCCAACAAGGCACGTTATTTATCTGATTACGTTTACGCTTACAACCAAACCATGCAAAACAACTCGTAGTTTCGTTTAACTGAAAACAATGATGCATGTCAACGATTATGCAATCAAACACAAAACGAAATAAATAACCCTACCGTTCTATGGTGTAGGCCCGAAGGCGAAGAAATAGTTACCACTACTTACTTGGCTGCTTCAATAACGTTTCGCCACTTCGTTCCACCAAACTACACGCTCGATTACCTATCCATTAAGGAAAATTTACTTAGTAACAACTAAAACATTCTAAAAATTCAACTTACTTAAACTAACCCTCACTTTTTAACCTAAAACTAACCAACACTCAAACACTCTCACACTTAAACACTTAAACCAGAATTTTATATAAGTTGTAACACCCGAGTTTTTCGGGTTTCCGCTCCATGGGTATTTTTGTAAATAAGTAAATTAGGTCCGTTTTGGTGAGCGGGAGGTTTTATTAGGACCCTAAGGATTTATGGGGATTTTTAGAAGAATAAGTAAATTTCTAGAAATCCAATCGATAGTGTAACGCCAAATTACGGTTTTCCGCCTATAGTGTTTTAAGTCGTAAAAATAGTAAATTATGTCCGTTTTGCGAACGGAGAGTTTCGTTAGGACCCTATGAATAAGTTGGAATATTTGGAGGAATAAGAGAGTTTCAGAGAAACCAAATCGATAGGTTAAATAACGAAATTGAAAGAAAGTTTGAGTGAGGGGCAAAAGGGTAATTAGAATAAAACAATTATAAATTTACATTAAACTCTCCCTCAACCCTCTCCCCTTCACGATTTACTTCCAGCAAACTCTCCCTCCCCCTCTCATCTTCTTCTCCCTCTCCCTCTCTCTGGCGCTCCCTTCTCTCGCGACGACTCCTCTCACGCCGGCGATTCAACAACAATTCTTCTTCCAATTTCTCTTCTCCATTCAATCCTCTAGGTAAGCCCTAAGCTCTATACACGTTTAGTTTTCGATTTAGGGTTGTTATTCGTTAGGTTTATCGATTTAGGGTTTTTTTAGAAATCTTCGATTTTGGTTAGAAATTGTTAGGATGTTTAAATTAGTTCCCTTTGACTATCTATTTACGACTATTGACGATAGTTATGCGAGATCGTGGTTGTTGACGGATTTAGGTTAGATTTTTGGTTGTTGAAGATTGTAAAATCTCCATTAATTGAGTTTGGTATTTTGTGAGCACCACGTGCTCGACGAAATGCCTAAATGGAGAAAATAGAAGTTTTAGGAGAAATTGCTTTGGCTAGAGACTTAGTTTAAGTTTAGAGTTCGTTTAATCAAGATCGATTTTAATGCCTCTATTTATGAAATGCTTTAGGTGGAGACGACTTTTGGACGGTGCTCGGCTAGCTACGGATGCCAGGTAAGTGGATGTTAGGTTTCCGGCCCTTAAGGCCCTACATCGTGTCAACGTTAGGCTTTTGTTGTTTTGATGATGATTTTCTGACTGTGGGGATTAATGAGTCGGGTAGCTTAGAATGTTAGTGTTAGTAAAGTTCGTTAAGAATAGTATATGTCTATGTACGTTGTGAAGTGTTTGATGATATGTTTTGATGATATGTCGTACTTAGATTTCTCATGCATCATGTTTTAGAAAAAGTACGAAAATATTTTAGCATATGATTTCACGATGTAAAACGAAAACGTATAGTGTCTGTGGGAAGTGGTTCACCCTTCAGATGTAAATTGTGGAACGTCCAGAAAATGTATGATATCTGAGAGAAGTGGTTCACCCTTCAGATAAAGATTTATATGTGGAACGTCTAGAGATGGAGAAACTAATCCGCCCTCCATTGGTAGAGGATTACATGTATGTATGATGAAACGAAATAAAATGAATATGAACGATGAAACGAAACGAAATGATTATGTACGATGAAACTGTAGAAACTGCATATGTTAAGTAAAATGTTTTAAATTCATATAGTGCATTCCCTTACTAAGCATTAGGCTTAATGTATATGTTGTACGATGTAGGTGACAGGTTGAAGGTGAAAGTTTCTCTTGATGACAAGGAATAGGTTGTCGACGGATGGTGCTCATGGTGACGGGGTGTGTTTTGGCGAGGTTCGACGACTATGGTTGTGCTCCGAGCGATTTTGGGTAATTAATGTGAACTAGTTTTAATGTTAAAAATGTGAAGGATTTTAGGATATGTGGAGAAGTTGATATTTGGGAATTGTATAGAGAACGTCGGCTTGGAGTTGAGTCGTTTCGAATGTTTTGGTGATGTGTTCGTTTGGAGATGTTTTAAGGAAATTCTACTTTTATCGTTAATGTTTGTCTTGAGGATTAGTTTGAGTAATATTTGATGATTTTAGGTGATTTACGACTGTATGGATGTGCACGGTTTTAGGACAATCCATGCAGTCTGTTTCCATGAAATTTTAGTATGTTTTCATGTATGATCTTGAGTTGTTTATCTGGGTGAAGTTTGGATAGAAGAGTGATTATTGAGGAGAAGTTGTAGTGTGTTTTGTGTTAGGAATGGAGAGTGCAGGGCGAAGGATGAAGAAAAGGGAAGAAAGTAGAGGAGAAAGAAGAGAAAAAGGGGAGGGGGATCACCGTGCTCTCTGGAGAATCCAGAGAGCATGGCGATTGCTCGCCTCTTGAAGGCGAGCAATCGCCTCCCCCACTGTCTGGCAATCGCTGGAGAAGCGATTGCCAGGCGGCTTTAGGCAATCGCCTAATGGCAATTGCTCGCTAGGAGCAATCGCCTGGTGGCGATTGCTCGCCAGTTTTGTGGCGAGTAATCGCCACCAGTTCTGCCCATTTTATAAAAAAAAAAAAAAGAAAATGTTTTATTAATTGTTTTCTTTTATTAATTAATTGATTTAATTGTTTAAGTTTTATATGTTTTAGTAATTGTTTTAAATGAACTCCAATTTCAACTTCGATTGGGATTTTCCGCCTTAAGTACAGTTAAAGTTAAAGGTTTAAAAAAAAAATATATATTTCACTAGGATACGGGATAGGGTCGTGACAAATATGGTATCAGAGGGACAGAGTTTTAAAAGCGAATTCTGTGAAATGCTTGCCATAAACACACCGCCGCACGAGGACTCTCCATCGACTGTAAGTGTTTAAGTTTAAGTATGGTTCTTAATTGTTTATTTGTGTGTGTTTCTTAATATGTCTAGGGACAAAGATGCCGAAAGCACCTAGACAACCCGAGGAGAATTCTATTAGTCAGCTTATTAGCATAGTACACCAACAATCAGAACAGATAGAGATTTTACTTAACCGAGATGGAAATGGCGATGATCAAGGTAGTGCTCCATGGAACCGGGGTAGTGAACAATCTAGGCAGTTTCAACCCCCAGTATTTGATGGATGTGTTATAGACCCGATACAGGCCGAGGTGTGGGTTCGAGCAATGGAAAGATTGTTTGACATTATTAGGGTGAAGGAGGTAGATAAGGTTTCTTACGCGAGGTGTCATCTGGTGGGAGAAGCAAGACTTTTGTGGGACAATGTCAAGGTCATGGCTAATGTGGGGAAAATTTTATGGGGACCATTCAAGGAATTGTTTTATGAGGAATATATTTACAAGGCTGCATGGACAAATAAGATGTCAGAGTTTCCCCAATTTCGACAGACAGGTACGGTCGCAGAGTATGTTAGAGAATTCGAAGCGTTAACCCGTTCCGTCAGCCACTTAGGAAAGGAGAAAGAAAATAAGACCTATTATTTTGTACAAGGATTGAAGGAGGACATTTTTAAGGGTGTGAAAATGTATGGGGTTAGGGGTGCTTCCTACGACGAAGTAATTGTACAAGCTTTTGAGTTAGAAGTAGAACTTCAGAATAAAGGTCAAGAGAAGTCCGTTGATTGGTCCCTTAATGAGTTTCTGCCACCCCCAGTCGACGAACGGCCACCACCACCGAGGGACATTAAGAGGGCCACCGATTCGTCGATCGTGCAAGATAGGAGCAAACGACCCCGAGGAGCTCGTCAGGCTCCTTTGTGCCCTACATGTCAGAAGTGTCATTTCGGGGAATGTAAATTGTACTCGGACCGATGTTTTAGGTGTGATAAAAGAGGTCACAAAGCAAGAGATTATCTAGGGCCAAATAAGAGGTCACCGGGTGGTCCTTCCGAGATGACTGTTCTGACCGAAGATGGGAAGCTGCCCAACCGATTGTGATTCCAGGTATAATTTCATTTCAGTAGTTAATAAAGGGAAGAACATAAAATGGAGTTGTAGTTTAGAGTAAGAATTTAATAATAAGATGTGTAAATTAGATAGGAGTAGACAAAAAGGGATGAAAAATATTAGGTGGGAGAGTTACTAGGTGAACGGGATAAAAACGACGATAGATTGAATGCAAGACGACGTAAACTTCGGACATGAATAGTTATGCATTACGATAGGTAACCTAACCTTGATACCGATAGTACGTCTAACTAGATAAGAGGACGTAGTAGAAACTCGTATATTTTAGACTCGAGTTAAGTTGGAGTTATCTAGATGAAGACACCTTTCGAGAGTTTAGTTTAAGTAGACCATCGAGAGAGTAAGGGACATGCTGCTTACTTTTACAAAGATAGTGTGATTGATCGATGCGAAGTCTTGGACGTGTAATCTGGGTGATTACGTATAGGTGTTCGTATTGATAAATATTGGTGGGGAAAAGAATAAAGAGATCCAGGCGAGGTTGGTAAATTAATAAGTAGTGATGCGTTAGACAATTAGATGTTGTTTAACCAAGGGACGTAGGATCGAACATGAGAGTTAGGAATTACTGGAAACGCCTAAAAAGTGTAACTAATAAAAGGGGAGTTTAATGCCTTAGATTGAAAGTCAGATTTAGACGGTTAGTGTACCTCGTTCAAAGTTAAAGGCGATGGTGAAATCGGTAGGAATAAGTATCAATTATGAGAAAGGTAACAAAGATAAAAGATTTCAGATTCTCTGAGTCATGAGCGTCTGATCTATGAGACGAGTCTATAGTAATATAGTTAAATTAAAAACCCCCCAGACATAAGACTCATTTCTGGGGTGGATGTAGAAACATCAGTGCTCGAGGAACTAGGAGGGTAGACCTTAAGGAAGAGATATTTCTAAGTTTGGAAAATAGTATGGCGAGGTTTAAGAATTTAAGAGATTTGGATTAAGATTGTAAATTTACCTACAACAAGTTTGCTAACAAGAAAGTTGTTAGACAAATTCTTGTAAAGAAGACAAATAGAATATTCAAAACCTGACTAGAAGGAATGAAAGATAGTAGACTAGCTAGTAAGCTTTAAAGAGAAAGGAGAAGAAATCCTTAAATGGTATTAAGGATAAGATTTGTGCATTGCTTAACTTGATGAGGGGTTAGATTTGAAGTTAAGCTCAAATGCGAAATCGTGCGAATTGAGGGATTGGTGAGTTATTAAGAATTAGGAATTTTGAAGGCTCGACCCGTATGTAATGAAGTCGAAGCCAATGATTTTGTAAATAGTTAAGGTTGAGATAGATAAACTTAGGTGTGTGAAGAAGATCTCAACTTTGAGGAAAATAGAGAATGTGTGATGTAAGATAAAATGAGCGGTTAGGTAGACTTTTGGGCTTCGAATAGTGTCATAGAGATAAGTGAGAAAATTAATTAGATTAAAGGGGAGGTTGACTTATGGGTCAAGTAGTGGAAGTTGTGAAATTAGGAACACATTGGACGAAAGGAAGAGAGGGTTGCACGAGGACTGTGCAAGGGAGCCTAGAAGTGAAGTAAGAACAGGAGGTATTAGGGATGTTCTGACTCGTAAGTTACTTCGATTCGTTAGTATACCCTTTTTGGTATTGGGTGAGTAATTTAAAGAATTAGTTTAGACTTAAGATTTGTTTGTGGTTGATAAAGACCGATGTAAGAATTAGATGAAACGATCGTAGTGGAAATAATTATAGAGACCTAGTGGATACTGTAAAAGCATAAAGAAATGGATTTAATAATCACCACCCTGTATACAGGAATGGCATTAGAGTGGCTAAGGAAATGCTATGGTTGCCCAAGGTAAGTAGGTTTAGAAAATGAGATTGATAATTGGGAAAGGAGATAGTAATGTAAAGAAGAGTTCGAAATGGAGGGTTGGATGAGAAATCTACGTATCAGATCCTTAGTGTCATATGATTGAAGAAGCTTTGAGGAGTTAGAAACCGAATGAACTTAGCTCGAGGTTAAGTTAGAGGAAATTCGAGGTTCTAAGTGACAAAGGATTAAGTTGAAGTCGATGAGTGAATGAGCGATTGAATTACGAAGTGCGTAATTAGAAGGATTTAGAGATTTGGAAATAAAGGAAGCTATCAAAACCCAAGTGGTGGGTAAGACCATAAGGGTTTCAAGATTAGTATTACGAGCATCGTACTTAGATAATGTGAGGGCGAGTAATTAGAAGTTGACCAAACAGCAATTTTGGGGACAAAATTCCAATTAAGGAGGGAAGGATGTAACACCTGAGTTTTTCGTGTTTCCGCTCCACCGGTATTTTTGTAAATAAGTAAATTAGGTCCGTTTTGGTGAGCGGGAGGTTTTATTAGGACCCTAAGGATTTATGGGGATTTTTAGAAGAATAAATAAATTTCTAGAAATCCAATCGATAGTGTAACGCTGAATTACGGTTTTCCGCCTATAGTGTTTTAAGTCGTAAAAATAGTAAATTATGTCCGTTTTGCGAACGGAGAGTTTCGTTAGGACCCTATGAATAAGTTGGAATATTTGGAGGAATAAGAGAGTTTCAGAGAAACCAAATCGATAGGTTAAATAACGAAATTGAAAGAAAGTTTGAGTGAGGGGCAAAAGGGTAATTAGAATAAAACAATTATAAATTTACATTAAACTCTCCCTCACCCCTCTCCCCTTCACGATTTACTTCCAGCAAACTCTCCCTCCCCCTCTCATCTTCTTCTCCCTCTCCCTCTCTCTGGCGCTCCCTTCTCTCGCGACGACTCCTCTCACGCCGGCGATTCAACAACAATTCTTCTTCCGATTTCTCTTCTCCATTCAATCCTCTAGGTAAGCCCTAAGCTCTATACACGTTTAGTTTTCGATTTAGGGTTGTTATTCGTTAGGTTTATCGATTTAGGGTTTTGTTAGAAATCTTCGATTTTGGTTAGAAATCGTTAGGATGTTTAAATTAGTTCCCTTTGACTATCTATTTACGACTATTGACGATAGTTATGCGAGATCGTGGTTGTTGACGGATTTAGGTTAGATTTTTGGTTGTTGAAGATTGTAAAATCTCCATTAATGGAGTTTGGTATTTTGTGAGCACCACGTGCTCGACGAAATGCCTAAATGGAGAAAATAGAAGTTTTAGGAGAAATTGCTTTGGCTAGAGACTTAGTTTAAGTTTAGAGTTCGTTTAATTAAGATCGATTTTAATTCCTCTATTTATGAAATGCTTTAGGTGGAGACGACTTTTGGACGGTGCTCGGCTAGCTATAGATGCCAGGTAAGTGGATGTTAGGTTTCCGGCCCTTAAGGCCCTACATCGTGTCAACGTTAGGCTTTTGTTGTTTTGATGATGAGTTTCTGACTGTGGGGATTAATGAGTCGGGTAGCTTAGAATGTTAGTTGTTAGTAAAGTTTGTTAAGAATAGTATATGTCTATGTACGTTGTGAATTGTTTGATGATATGTTTTGATGATATGTCGTACTTAGATTTCTCATGCATCATGTTTTAGAAAAAGTACGAAAATGTTTTAGCATATGATTTCACGATGTAAAACGAAAACGTATAGTGTCTGTGGGAAGTGGTTCACCCTTCAGATGTAAATTGTGGAACGTCCAGAAAATGTATGATATCTGGGGGAAGTGGTTCACCCTTCAGATAAAGATTTATATGTGGAACGTCTAGAGATGGAGAAACTAATCCGCCCTCCATTGGTAGAGGATTACATGTATGTATGATGAAACGAAATGAAATGAATATGAACGATGAAACGAAACGAAATGATTATGTACAATGAAACTGTAGAAACTGCATATGTTAAGTAAAATGTTTTAAATTCATATAGTGCATTCCCTTACTAAGCATTAGGCTTAATGTATATGTTGTACGATGTAGGTGACAGGTTGAAGGTGAAAGTTTCTCTCGATGACAAGGAATAGGTGGTCGACGGATGGTGCTCGTGGCGACGGGGTGTGTTTTGGCGAGGTTCGACAACTATGGTTGTGCTCCGAGCGATTTTGGGTAATTAATGTGAACTAGTTTTAATGTTAAAAATGTGAAGGATTTTAGGATATGTGGAGAAGTTGATATTTGGGAATTGTATAGAGAACGTCGGCTTGGAGTTGAGTCGTTTCGAATGTTTTGGTGATGTGTTCGTTTGGAGATGTTTTAAGGAAATTCTACTTTTATCGTTAATGTTTGTCTTGAGGATTAGTTTGAGTAATATTTGATGATTTTAGGTGATTTACGACTGTATGGATGTGCACGGTTTTAGAACGATCCACGCAGTCTGTTTCCATGAAATTTTAGTATGTTTTCATGTATGATCTTGAGTTGTTTATCTGGGTGAAGTTTGGATAGAAGAGTGATTATTGAGGAGAAGTTGTAGTGTGTTTTGTGTTAGGAATGGAGAGTGCAGGGCGAAGGATGAAGAAAAGGGAAGAAAGTAGAGGAGAAAGAAGAGAAAAAGGGGAGGGGGATCACCGTGCTCTCTGGAGAATCCAGAGAGCATGGCGATTGCTCGCCTCTTGGAGGCGAGCAATCGCCTCCCCCTCTGTCTTGCAATCGCTGGAGAAGCGATTGCCATGCGGCTTTAGGCAATCGCCTAATGTCTATTGCTCGCTAGGAGCAATCACCTGGTGGCGATTGCTCGCCAGTTTTGTGGCGAGTAATCGCCACCAGTTCTGCCCATTTTATAAAAAAAACAAAAAGAAAATGTTTTATTAATTGTTTTCTTTTATTAATTAATTGATTTAATTGTTTAAGTTTTATATGTTTTAGTAATTGTTTTAAATGAACTCCGATTTCAACTTCGATTGGGATTTTCCGCCTTAAGTACAGTTAAAGTTAAAGGTTTAAAAAAATATATATATATTTCACTAAGATACGGGATAGGGTCGTGACATAAGTTTTACCGTCCAACTTTCAAACGGCCATAACTTTCTCGTTTTTCAACGGATTTCGATGTGCCACCCCAATTCGGAAACCTCTACACATCTACAATCCATTGAAACACTCAAAGTAACTAAACAACCAACTTGGCCGAACCAAAAATCCAGAAAACAGAATCGGCCACCAAACTTATAAAATTGGTTTTTGTGTAATTTACTTCCAATCCATAATCTAATCACTCTAACCACCTAAATTAATCCATCAAACAATTAAATGATCAAAATAGGAAAGAAAACCAACATTGAAACTCAATTTTCGGACTTCACATTCTAGGGTTTCCAAACCCTAAGTAAATTCAACCAAAACCCTCTAAAAACTTTAAAAACCAAACCTAACTTGTATACAATTAAAACCCCTCATGATTTTACCTTAAAAACTTGAAGAACCTTGATGGAATGAAGCTTGGAAGAGCTTCAATGGCTGCCGTCGATGGAGGGAGGAGAAGAAGAAGACAAGTGCTTACTTTACCAAATTTTTCCTCTTTTGATACAACCACTTTTTCTTTTATTTATTCTATTATTTTAATAACCATTGAAATTACACATACACCCTCCCATTCTCCTTCAAACACTCCAACGTGATTGCTTCTTAAATTCTCACCATTCATTCATTTAATGCACTTAATTCCTATTGGTTAAAGTTTTATTTGAATTTTCAACAACAATTTCTATTGGTTGCTTTAGTTTTTGACTTTTCAAACCCCTTTTTATTTTAAATTTTCAAACTCTTCTCCTTTCAATTTTTCTAACTCATTTCTTATTGGTTCACTTGTACATTGACTTTTCAAACCAAATACTTTTTACTTTTTAACTTGTTTTGGTTTGAATTGTCAACTTCTCCACTTCTCTTTTCTCTTCTATTACACTTCCATGCTCATCACTAATCTTGAATAATTAAACTCTCCTAACACGTCTAACCTAAGGCTACGCACGTTATAGAAATTTTTCGGGTGCTACAATCCACCCTCCTTACAAAAATTTTGTCCTCAAAATTTATGGCCTTGTTATTCCTCAATTTACTCACCTCGAGATATTCTCCTGACCTTGAGATTGCACTGCCAACTTCAACTACGCTAAGGTCTTCACTCTAGTTTTCCCTCTAAGTAAATTCACCTATCGCGTATTGCTAATTCTCTACATCTCTACTCTACATCTCCAAAGTTACTTTCCAAACTATGTCTGTTGACTCTAACCTGAGCACTCATCACTTAGACCCTCAATCTTTTCTAACTTTAACTTTTTGTCAAACTCAGTTTATCTAATTCCTCAATCATATATTTTTGTCCATTCTCAAAGTATCCTCAATACTGTAACACTAAGAACTCAATAATACTATCTTACCCTAAATCCTCAAAATAGTTTCTGAATTTTCATAATTACATTAACTACCCTTTATTTGTCCAACTTTTACCTCAGTCTCTATTAATCTCTACAAATTTTCAGATCTGCTATAACTCGTTCCCAAATAAAAATTCCTCTCTAAATCATTTAGCTCCTATTTACCACGATGTTCCCGTACCCCGAATTCTCATTATCTAATCTATTCCCCCATTCATTCAAGTACTATCTAACTTCTACTACCGGCAACACCAAACATGCTCAAATGCTTATGCCTAACTAACCCTTTTTCCACTTTTACACCCAACACTCTGAATGGTGTTCACACACTTCACTTCAACCCAAAATGAAAACGGAACTTCCATAATCCTTACTCCTAAGCTCACTCGTATAACCTTCGTATATACTTGCGCTCCTTTCTATCAATATCTTCTAAACTCCTCAGTTTCACACGGAGTATGAAATCCTTTACTGACTAACATGCTTGTCTCACTCACTTACCCCTTTCTTAAGTTCATTCCAAAATTCATAATACCAGCTAGGAACTCATCTATCTTGCATTGCCACAATTTAAATTTTCTTTACTTAGGATCTAATAGCAATTGATGCTAACTTACATCCTATACTTAATCTTTTCATTTAACTAGCTATATCACCAAATACCAAAACCTCCAACTTTTTAACTTCATATTCTCTCTACGCACTTGAAGTTAATTTCCGTTCCTTTCCTTCAAACTCTATAATTTCCTCAAATCTTATCCATTATTCCCTACGTTCTTCAGCTTTACTTATCTTCCTAAGTTCGTCCAAAATCTAGAATATACTCTAGTCATTCGTCTACCTTTCATCTCCTATCCTCAACTTATTGACACAAGCCTAGGCTAGTTAATACCTCAATGGTTTGAAACTTTTTAACTTAGACTTAGGCTTATTCCTAATGCACCTACCATCGCTTGTGCAAAATTCCTATCAACTCTCATTCTACCGACCACTCATATACATTCCTAAATGCCTAACCTCCCTTCCCAATTTCTCAATACTCATACAAATTTCAAAATTCACTCGGGATTCTCTCAAAATTTCTAAATTTTACTAACTACTTGATTCTCTTTTGCTCTTCAACTTAGATTCTAAATATCTAACCCGAACCTTTTTCGATTAGTCATCCATAGCTCACCTACTCATATATTCTTAGTAATGAAATTTTCTCTAAAATGAAGTAACCTTCAACTCAATTCTAACATCCCACTTAATTTCATTACTCTAACCTCAAAACATCACCGTAATTAAAAGACTATGCTTTTCTCTACCTAATCAGGGTATCTAGGTCTCTATCCACCAATCATCTTTGATTGAATATCACGGTACCTACATTCTTAACCATCCACCGGTGTATCTACATCCTTTAATACCTCCATATTTATTAGTTTCCCAACTCTACGAAATCTCTAAATTGTTATCTCCAAAACTGAGTAATACAACACCCTTACACGACCCCTATGCCAATAAGCTCTGCTAATATCGACCTCAATTTAACCAACAATTAGTTACACTCACAACTTTAGGTTAGATTCCTCTCTGGGTTTCTCTCGTAAAGTTCAGCCAACTTTTCCCCCACAAACTACCTATTGTTGTCTCCATTTCTTAAATGCTTAAACCCTCACATACATCTAGATACTGCCAACCCTTGCATTCATTTACTTAAACTAAACGCTAGAATGTACCCTACATCCCTACATCTCAATATTGCCCACTCTTCGTAACTTACTTTTTGTTATCCGCCCATAAATACACTTAATTCTGACATTTCACTAATCTAAGGTGTCTCCCGATAATTTCTTTGCTACTTTCAAACTTCACTTTGATTTAAATATTTCTAAAACTCCAAAAGTTTGTTACTTATGTCCTCTAACTGCTATCTCGTCTAATCTCATCTCTCATGGGATATATGTCCTTAAGGATAACAAATCCTATCTTATTTTTTGTGACGCATAGTTCTCTCTCTCATGCTAAAGTCTATCTCACCTTACCCACTATATTCTCACCTTTATCCCGCTAGAACGTACTTCATAAATATCTGACACACTCCTGATTATTGAAGCATACAATACAATACCATACTTGAGGTCACCGCTGGTTGATCATTATTCTCCGTCTCGATCTTCTTTATAGTGGGACAATCCTTAATCATGTGTCCTGGTTCATTACACTTGAAGCATCGAAAAACTCTGGGTTTGGTACAATCTCGAGCAAAATGGCCATCCTCAAAACAATGGTAACATTTACCTAGATACTGCCCACACTCTCCTGGATGGGCTTTTAAACACTTGGAACATTGTGGAAAATTTCTCCTTAGCTTTTGTCGTTGCCTCTTTCCTTTCCTTGGATCATCTAAATTTTCCCCTGGTCTTTTTATTTCTTGTGGTTGCGAAGAAGATTCTCCCCGGTATATTTGAGATGTAATTTTGTTTAAGCTTTCTCTAGGGTTTTCTATTGACCTAACCCACTCCCTTTTGGCCAATAGTACATCTATTGTCTTTGAAGTCAACTCCAAGTATGATGCCTCTAGTCGGTCAGAAAAAATCAACCTCTGAGTTACTATACTACTCCACATATCGGTTTGCATATAGACTAACTCTATAAGATGCTTGACTAACTCTTCAAACTCGTTTCTAGGTTGTCCTAGTTGTTATGGGTTCCTTGACATTTCTATTCCTGAAAAAGTTAGCAACGTCTAATCTTAGACAAGGAACTAACTAAAGTTAAAGAAATACTTACAATCGGTGAAGCACGTTGCACGGCGGCCGGTATTGTCGGGTAATTCTTTGAACGTCTCGACCACTTTTGCTTTGATACCATCTTGTGACGCCCCGAACCCGCCCGGCTCGGTCCGTCACATTCCAAACCATTCCCGTGTTTAAAACGATGTTTAAAATGATTTTCGTAAAGTTTTCGACTGGGTTTTCGGGTTTTTCGAACCCTCGAAATTTGTTGGAAAACATGCCAAAATACGTTGGAAAAAATGTCGGGTTAAAACATTGAAGAAATCAGAAAAATTTGAAAAAAAAAACGAAATTTGGCTCAAAAGGAGCACTGGGCGTGCGCGCTGTGCACGCGCGCCTGCGCGCTGCGCTCCCGCCTGCGCGCTGGGCGCGCCCCGTGCGTGCCCAGCCGCGATCGATCGCGATTTTAGCCCGATCGATCGGGCACGCTAGGGCAATTTTCACCCAAAAACATCCCGACCATGATCGGTAGCGCCCCGGGCCCGATCGATCGGGCCAGCTCGGGTTTTCTCGACCCAAAACACCCTAAAAACTTCCATTTTGACCCCTTTTGACCTTTCCCCACTATTTCTCATATTTTACCATTCCGAACACCTCCAAAAATCACGAAACTTTAACCATACATCCCCGACACTTAAATCTTCAAATCCCGTAAATATTTTTGAAAACCGACTTCAAACGGTTATTTAGAAAAATAGCTAACTTAAACCTGACGTCGTTTGTTTTAAAATCAAAACGGACGGCATAACGCCTAAATTTCTTTAAACCAAAAACCTGCAAATCAAACCCGAAAATATATATTTCAAATTCCCAAATACGACAACCAAATCTCCACAATACCCCCTACTCAAAAACTTTAAAACTAATTACGAAAACATTTACAAATACACGTGCTAAATCTTCTTTCAAACCAAACTTCTTACCAAACCACCACAAAACTATCTATAACATTCCCAAAAAATAACCGAAGAAAGATAGTGGTCCAGACGCCCCAACAATAGCCTGCACCGGCGCACTCCGTACTCCTCCGACTGCGGCGTAATCCTGGGATGTCTCATCTACCTCACCTGAAAAATGCCTGTCACCTACACCATAGAACACGCACACACACGTAAGCTTACGCTTAGCAAGTAGGGGATGCAAATGCCACAACAAAATGCAATCAACCTAACACATGCAGTTTCTACCACTCAGTTGTGCTTATTTGCTGTTCGTTGCTGTTCATTACTTTAATTGTTTCATAAGCCGTGTGATTTGAGTAGGCACACATCTCATCACCGTCTAGGATGGCCAAACTCAAAATCACCAGAGTAAGACCAGACAGCTCTCATCCCATAACCGTCTGGGACGGCCATACATAATCTTCCTCATCGATCGTAGAACTCCTATAACCGTCTAGGAAATTCATACTCACGACATTTACGTATTTTAACCAATCATCCGTCATAGAGTTCCCTTCGGGGTGCTACTGCCAGCACCGTATCCCGACAAGGCACACTATTCCGGATCTCATTGCTCATAGAGTTCCCTTCGGGGTGCTACTGCCAGCACCGTATCCCGACAAGGCACATTATTTACCCTTCGCGGTGCTACTGCCAGCACCGTATCTCGACAAGGCACGTTATTTACCCTTTGGGGTGCTACTGCCAGCACCGTATCCCGACAAGGCACGTTATTTATCTGATTACGTTTACGCTTACAACCAAACCATGCAAAACAACTCGTAGTTTCATTTAACTGAAAACCATGATGCATGTCAACAATTATGCAATCAAACACAACACGAAATAAATAACCCTACCGTTCTATGGTGTAGGCCCGAAGGCGAACGAATAGTTACCACTACTTACCTGGCTGCTTCAATAATGTTTCGCCACTTCGTTCCACCAAACTACACGCTCGATTACCTAACCATTAAGGAAAATTTACTTAGTAACAACTAAAACATTCTAAAAATTCAACTTACTTAAACTAACCCTCACTTTTTAACCTAAAACTAACCAACACTCAAACACTCTCACACTTAAACACTTAAACCCAAATTTTATATAAGTTTTACCGTCCAACTTTCAAACGGCCATAACTTTCTCGTTTTCAATGGATTTCGACGTGCCACCCCAATTCAGAAACCTCTACACGTCTACAATCCATTGAAACACTCAAAGTAACTAAACAATCAACTTGGCCGAACCAAAAATCCAGAAAACAGAATCGGCCACCAAACTTATAAAATTGGTTTTTGTGTAATTTACTTCCAATCCATAATCTAATCACTCTAACCACCTAAATTAATCCATCAAACAATTAAATGATCAAAATAGGAAAGAAAACCAACATTGAAACTCAATTTTCGGACTTCACATTCTAGGGTTTCCAAACCCTAAGTAAATTCACCCAAAACCCTCTAAAATTTTTAAAAACCAAACCTAACTTGTATACAATTAAAACCCCTCATGATTTTACCTTAAAAACTTGAAGAACCTTGATGGAATGAAGCTTGGAAGAGCTTCAATGGCTGCCATCGATGGAGGGAGGAGAAGAAGAAGACAAGTGCTTACTTTCCCAAATTTTTCCTCTTTTTATAAAACCACTTTTTCTTTTATTTATTCTATTATTTTTATAACCATTGAAATTACACATACACCCTCCCATTCTCCTTCAAACACTCCAACGTGATTGCTTCTTAAATTCTCACCATTCATTCATTTAATGCACTTAATTCCTATTGGTTAAAGTTTTATTTGAATTTTCAACAACAATTTCTATTGGTTGCTTTAGTTTTTGACTTTTCAAACCCCTTTTTATTTTAAATTTTCAAACTCTTCTCCTTTCAATTTTTCTAACTCATTTCTTATTGGTTCACTTGTACATTGACTTTTCAAACCAAATACTTTTTACTTTTTAACTTATTTTGGTTTGAATTGTCAACTTCTCCACTTCTCTTTTCTCTTCTATTACACTTCCATGCTCATCACTAATCTTGAATAATTAAACTCTGCTAACACGTCTAACCTAAGGCTACGCACGTTATAGAAATTTTTCGGGTGTTACAAAAAATGAGAAAACAGTGGCGGCTAAACGTTATTAAACCCTCCCTTAAATACGTTATCCACTATAGATCTCAATTTACCATTATGCCCTTACTTAGTCACTCATTAACCTAATCAATAATTCTCCCAATTTCATCCATAAAGTGTACACTATTAGTTGGCAAGGTAAAATCGGTTCGATAGAACCGGGTGTTACATATATAGAGTGGTCATTGTTGTGAAATAACAGAGATGAATAGTAACCATGAATTTTTTTTTATTTTTAGAACATATGACTTGACAAGGTTAGGTATAAAGCTAGGTTTGGATATTAAAATTATGAACAAGCATGGTCCAAAGGACGAAGTGACTTACTCTAAATAACGAGTTATTAAAATGTCGAAGATGTTTTGGACATTGAGGAATCTCGATATTAACTTGTAATTTAATGGTCAACAAAATGGCAAGATTGTCTAAGGAAGAATATGAATTGGGTTTTATTGATGAAGGATGAATAAGATGTTAGGAAGACAAATAGAGTAAGTGGGTTGAAAAATATTTTGAGGAATAATTAGCATTTATATTGTGAACTAAGGAGAGTAAAAGATTTAAGAAAAGAATGATAAATTAGAAATAAAGTATGAGTGGTATGAATAAAAGAATCGATGAGAAATAAGATGAAGCGGACTGGATAACAAGGAATCACCATTGGAAAAGGTTTTAAGGAGCATTGAGAATGTATCATGGAAGAAATAACAGTACATGATAAGTTGATATCCAGAATTATTCGGTACGTAAATTTTGAGGACAAAATTTAATTAAGGAGGGTGGAATGTAATAACCGAAAAATTTAACATATAAATTTCTAATTTCCATGTGCTTGATAATTAAATTTATCAAACAATTATAAGACAAGGGATTTATTGAGATGAGAAGTTAACTCTTGAAGAAATGAAATGATGAATTCACGTTGAAAAAAAAAATGGTATGAAGTGTTGAAAAGTCAAATTGTTAAGTTAAAAAGGGTGAGATCCACGTTGGAAACAAAAATAAAAATTAAACAAATTGAAGACTAGTAAACAAAAGTAATCTGAAGTTTTAAAGAGTCAAACTTTAAGCAATCATCCTTCACGTTGGAAAATTTGATGGTGAAGGGCAATTTGGGCATGAACATTGGATTAGGTGTTTGATGCTTATCCTTTTAGGGGGTTAGGTGAGAGAAAACTTTTCATTTCTCCTTTTCCCAACGTTCCTTCTCATCCATTCCAGCAGCCTCCTACCCCACCCTCCTTCACTTCTCTCAAGTTTCTCCTTCAAAAAACTCAAGGTATGACAATCCTAGTTGAAGCTTATGAATATTTTGAAGTTCTCATGTACTAGAAGAGAGGTTTTGTTGTGTTTATTGGATGGTTTGAAATCCTAATAGGAATGCACGACAATTTGGTTTTCTTTTCTCCATTTCTTGATGTTTTGAGGTTTAAATGGATAATAATGGTGGTGTAGGGTTAGATGAAGGAGAAAACATGAAATTTGCTTGAGAATGTACAAATATGATGGATTTCAGGGCAATTTGGTATTCGGCATTTTCGGTCCAGTGAGTAGGTTTTCTTTGATAAATTGAATTGATCATATTAAAGTAGACCCTTTAAGGAATCTATAGCCGTTGAAATCATCGAATTTGGATCTATATTCGATTTGATATGAATTTTTGAACTTGGTTGATATTTGATGTAAAACTGGAAATTCGAGAAATTGATAAATCAGGGCAGGTCTATTTATTTCGGCCATTAAAGTGATAAATGGATTGCACCATTTGAAAATAGGCATCGTAAGGTTTATACAGAATTTTGAATCGATGAGTTTGGATATGTATACGATTTATGGTGAATTTTTGAAGTAGTTAAAGTTTAATGAAATATGGTATTTACGAAATAACAGGACAGTCCTGTTTTTGGCCAATTTCTATTATTCTGTTGAAGTGAGTTATAAAATAGATTTTATCATTAGAAACTAGACACTTTAAGGTTTAATTAGCATCTTGAATCATCGGGATTGAACATATATGTGATTTATTATGAATTTTTGAATTTATTGTACAAAATCTGGAAAGTTTTTGGAGCAGTTTCGGTTTTAGTAATTCTTGATTTATAAATTGACCTTAGAATGTTAAAATAGACTCTTTAAGGAGTCCATAGCCGTTTGAATTATTAAATTTTAATAAGTATAGTGAACGTTATGGAATTTTGAAGATTTGGTAAGTATAGGTTATAATTCCAAAAATTTTATAAGTAATGGTTAGTTTTGGGTTGCTCAATCCTTAAGGTTATTTTGAATTGGATGTTTGAATAAGTTATTTGGTTATGCTCTTTCAATTTGGAAAGGTTTTGGAATGTGCATTTCTAAATTTGAAGAGCTATGTATGATTTATTAGTATTATGCAATTGTGGTATTATTGATAGTATTGATGAATGGTTGGACTCTTATACTTTAGGTTTGCAAGTTAATCATGAAGGGGAATATATATTGTTGCAAACCAACACGGGACGCGAGGTAAGTGTATGTTTGCATGTTGCCTACACCACAAGGAAATGGCTAGAATGTGGAAATTGGAGATTTTAGTTTAAGAAATTTAAGTTGGGTAGAAATTAGGTTGTAAGTTTATTTATGATTGTTTCTTATTTATTGATGAATTTTTTTCTCAGTTTATTTTATGCTATGCTTACAGCATTCGAGGATATGTGTATGTGACATGCATCCATGCATCATAGTTTTCCAAAGCATAGAAAATAGTTTTATGCATACGTTTTCATGTAAACAAGAGCAAAAGAAAAAAAGAACAGTACAGTAAAATACGTAAATAGTCGTTGTGGATAGGGAACTCTGTTTGGCCCAGTCGATGGCGGTGCATCCGCGGGCTCCGAGCCCTATCCAACCCATGCCGATGGTGGTGCGTCTCGGGCTGGGCTCAGAGCAGGGGTTCTTTCCATTTTCCCTAGAGTGAGTTGGTGACGTGCCTCGGGTTGCAATTAATCGAAAAATTAGTAAAGTCCCAAACTTTAAATCATCTTCCTACTTATTACGTGTTTTTCTTTTGTAGGTATAATTTATGGAAGGAATGCATCAGGAGCACTTGGAGGATTCACCATTCTGCCCATGGGAATTTGTCTTCCCGACCCGTTTAAATTGTAATTTTTATTTTAAATTTATTTGGCATACATTCGCCTTTATTGTATGGATTATATAATTGCATCATGCATTAGATTGTGTGGTTAGGGTTAGATGTATGTTGGTGAATTATGGTTTGAAGAAATTCAACCAATTATTCAAAGAAAAAAAGGCCTTCACAAGATCGAGCCCAAAGTAAACCATGGCCCAAAGAAGCGCCCACATTTAAAGGTATGACTTTGCAGGTACAAGAGTTAGTGGCAATATGGATTGATGATGTGACAAGATTCCCTCCATTGATCCATTTAGGCATGGCATTCATCTCTTTCCTAGGATGTGTGCTTGTTTGCCTTGATCTTAGCCATCCATCCTTTTTCATCCAAGGGCCACCATTCATTCATCCTTATGGAAACCCTAATCATCCACCCTAGGATTTTCTATTTAAGCATAGTATTGGTGTTTGTAAACAACTTTTGCCCAAATTTATACACTACTATTTCCCTAATATCCAAGGTTGTTTTCTTTAGGATTTTCTTTGGTTTCTTGAACCAAGTGGAGAAGCCCTCCATTGCTAAATTATCTTGGGTTGCTAGGATAGCTCTTATTGTTTCCCTCGCCTCTCCATTGGGAGTAGGAGTTGAGGACGAAAATCCCAGCCTACGGTGGTCGTTTTTCCTCCGGGAAAATCGTTCACTCAAGAGCTTAACCCGTAAGATCGCTCTACGAGTCCGCCAAGGGTATTTTCTTTACTTTCTTTCCATCATATTTTCACACACTTCACCCTCTTTAATTTCGGCCATACACTCCCACACAACTCACATTTATTTTATTGCATTTTATTTCCTTCATCTTTATCTCCATTTCTTCACCTTTTCCACACACATTTCACACCTCTATTTCTCTTATTTTTATTGCATTTCATAGGTCATTTTCTTATTCATATTCGGCCCTTTCATATTCACACACCATCACCTCATTTTTCTTGCATTTATTTCCATGTTATTTAATCTCATTTTCGGTCATTTTCACTACCACACAATCGAGCACTTTCTTGAATATTTTGTGGGTTTGAACACAACCCTTTTCTAAGGGATTTTGTGTCAGTTGGTCGTCCTGCCAGGTGGACGCTCAGTAAGGTCGTCTCTTCTCTAGAATCAGAACCCCAATGACTCATGTCATGCAAGAAAATAAATAACAGACTCAGTGCATGTTTTACGAAGAGCATGAACCTAGCATAGTCATGAGCATGCATTTTATTTAATTCTACATCACTTACTGGGCATTAGGCTCATTACTTACTTTTTTGGTGTAGGTAACATCATAGCAGGTGAGGATGTTGATCCTCAATACGATTGATAGAGCAGCTGATAAAGGACGTCCATGGAGTGTGCATGGCGCTGTTAGGGCGAATTTTGACATGTGGGCAAAGTTCTAGGTATTGTGGTGGACATGTATAAATAGATGATTTTATTAAACTTTTTGGAATACTTGAACTTATTAGTTTTAAGGATTTGTTTTAAACTAGTTTTGTTCAAACATGTTAGAAAAATAGGTTTAACTTTTTCATGGAACTTTTGCTATGCAAGATAATTTAGATATACATATATGTTGGCTTGATGGAGTTTTCAAGATATGAATTACAGGCTGATTTTAGGAGGTGTTGTAAAGAAAAGGGGGGAGAAAAGGTCGATGGGCAGCAAGGCTGCCGATCGATCGGCGCTTGGCAGCAAGGTTGCCGATCGATCGGCTGAATGGCCGATCGATCGGCGGCCCACTGTTTATAGAACAGTGTAAAAAAAAAAAAACCTTTCACAGACGTATTATACAAAGTTTTATAAATGAAGCTCACTCGTTTTGGGGGAAATTTACAAACACTTAGTTTTGTCTTAAAATTTTCTTTAGAATTTTTCTTAGAAAGTTCACGTTAAGTCAAGTTAGTAACGTCCGAATTACGGGTCGTTACAATTGTTCCTCCTCCGATGATCGTTCTCTTTCCAATTTTCCTTCAACGATCAACATTCTAAGGAAGGTTCTAGTGTTTTACGAGTTTAGTTTCAGTTTAGGGTTTGATAACGGTTAGGGTTTGAGAAATTTTAGGTTATTTTAGAAATTGATAGTTTTGAGATATTAATGTCCATTGATGGTGTATTTATCATTATAGTTGGTAGTTAGAGTGAATTAATGGTTATTGGTTGATTGTTAGGTTAAATTTTGGTTGTTGGAGTGAGTATAAATGCCATTAATGGAGGTTAGAGAATTGTGAGCGCAAAGTGCTCGGTAAAATGCTCGAATGAGGTAATTCGAGATTTCTATGAATTTGCTTTAGCTAGGAGTTTTGATTAGTATTGGAATTCGGTTGTAAGAGTCGATTCTAACGATGAATTGTGAAATGTCTCAGGTAACGAAGTTAGAGGTGAAGTGCTCGGCATTGTTAAGGACGCTAGGTAAGTTTATGTTAGGTTTCTGGCCCTTAAGGCCCTACATCGTGACGATGTTAGGTTGATTGGGTAATATCCCGACTTTTCGGGATATTATTATTTTAATATAAATGACATTTCAGTAAATATGTCAAATCAAGCCCGTTTCTCAAAAAGAAGGCGTCATTATGATCCTAACGATTAATAGGAATTTTAAGGAAATTATGAGAATTTTCGGAGTTTAGACGCTATATTCCGAGTAAATACATTTATCGAAATGTAAATGACGTTTTAGTAAAAATAGTAAACGATGTCCAAATTGCGATCGGACAGTTTTAGTAAATCCCAAATAATAAGTTGAACCTATTGGTGAAATAAGGAAATTTGGTGAACCCGAATAGTTGGACGATTAACGAACCGAAGGACGAAACAAAATAGAAATATGTGCTAAGGGCAAAATGGTAATTTTGCAAATCAATATTATAATTAACCTAAATCTATTTCTTCTTCATTTCTCCTCCTCTGCCGCGAGAAACCAGAGAGCTTCCTCCTTCGCGACTTCCTCTCGGCCGTCGACGAAATTCAACGATCCGACCTCCGTTTTTCTCCGTTCTTCCTCCGGTTCTTCACGTTTCCTCCTCCAATCGACATTCTAGGTATGAACATACAACCTTAGAGCTTTTATTTCGATGTTATGGAGTTTTAACCAATTAGGGTTCGTTAGGGTTCGTATTAAAAAAATGCGATTTAGGGTTCGTAATTAATAGGTTTAGCGTGCTTAAGGATATAAAGGATATATTGAACGCTATTGGATGAGTTTAAACCGATTTGTGAAAAAGTTAAAAATTTGGGGATTTTTGGGTTTTTAGAGAAAAACTCGTAAATTGTGAATTGAGGTGCCGAGCGTGAATTGCTCGAATGAATAGCTCAATGAATTGGATTAGAGCTTTAGGAAGTTCATTAGTTAAGGTTTTGTTGAATTAGGACGATTAGAAGTTTAAACACGTGATATTGATGATCGTTGTGTTTTGCCTCAAACAAACAACGCTCGTGGACGGAGCTTGAGCTGCAATGGACGCGAGGTAAGTTCTCGTGATCTTCTCTGGCCGATTGGCCTACACCGTACTTCGATGTAGCGTCGAGGATCTCTATGGATTGTCTGTTTTAAATTGCTTTGGTCGGGTAGATAGGTTTATAATTGTTATAGGTTATTCTATTTCGGTCTTGATGGTATGCATGTTGGTTGTTTATTTTATGTTCATATCTGTTCATGCATCACGTGTTTCAATGCCATGAAAACGAATTTCTGCACGACGTTTTAAAGTAAATGCAAAGAAAAGATGACCCTTCGATATACAGTTTAAATGACCCTTCGGTATATAGTTTAAATGGCCCTTCGGTATACAGTTTATAGCAAAGCAAAGCAAAGCAAAGTAAAGTAAAGAAAACAAAGCATTATTTATAAAGTCACATGCATAGCATGCATTTGCATTTACTAGAGCTTACTGAGATTTTTATTTCATAGATGTCTGTATGGTGTAGGTGTTTACGAGGAAACAGGTGAGGACGAGCTTCCTCCTCCTGAGGCATGAGGCAGTTGACGAATGATGGATTGTGGTGGTGTGTTGCGCAGTCGATGCTTTACCGACCCGTGGGGGAAGTCTATACGTGTTTTGAGGGTTTGGGGTTGTGTATGTATTTCGAGGATTATCTGGATGTTTTTGGTTAAATTGTATAGACGTTATAGGATGTTTGGTTCTGGTAGTGGATAGGCTATGTTTTGAAATTTTTTATAAAACGTTTTGAAATATATTTTGTAAACGTTTGGTATTTGGGGATGCTCAGTTTTTAAACAGAACCACACGGTTCGTTTTCTTAAAATCGATTCGGTTTATAGGTGAGCTGTGTGAGTTTGCAATTTGTACATAAGGTAGGGAAGGAGAGATTGTTTTATAGAGAGTTTTCATGAAAATGTACAGTAGAAAATGAGAGAGAAAGTTGGTGTAAAGGTTGGATTAGCTCTCTGGAATCTGGGATTCCAGAGAGAGAGATTGGTCGCTGCAATGCAGCGGCTGGTCGCTGCATTATGCAGCGACTGATCGCTGCATAATGCAGCGATTGGGCGCTGCATTATGCAGCGCCAGCAGTGAATGGTCGCTGCTTCTTTTCGGTGGCCGGTTTCCAATTCTGCCCTCCCCTCTTTTCTATTAAGTTTTAAATGTTTTAATAAATGTTTTTCTTGTTTTATTAAATTGTTATATGTTTTCTTTTCAAGGTTTGATTTTAATTCTGATTTCAACTTCAGTTTAAATTCCGCGTAAAGTTTATTTAAAGTATATAGTGTAAAAAAAAAAAAAAAATAGTACGGGAAATACGGGTACAGTATTAGGGGTGTTACAGATTGAGATTGTATTGATTTTGGGGCTTTGATGAGTCGGGTAGCCTAGGATGTTCGTTACTTGTTATGTGTCGTGTTCGAAGAGAATTATCTATGTTTCTGAATTGTCTTTGATGATTGTCAACTGTTCTAAGTGCATTTCTTCACATGCATCATGTTTTCTTTAAAGGCATACGAAATGTTTTTACATGCATGCTTTCAAGTAAACGAAATAAAGAATATGTAAAGTATTAATTGGATATGAGTAGGGCAGGACACGTTCATGGAAACTCACGGGGCAAGGCAACTACACACATTAAATGGCAACTCGCAGGGCAAGGCATGTGGTCTACGAGGTAGACGGGGTGGAGACTGTGCCTACTCTGCGTGGAATCCTCTTTATCCCCATATCATGTATAACGTTAAAGAAATGAAATGAACATGTTTTACAAAAGTTTGGCTTACTGTTTATTTCGTATGATGTAGGTGACGAAGTTGAAGGTAAGTGTAATATCCGGCTTGTACGGATTTCGGATATAATATATTTTATTGTTATTCTATTATATAATGGCATATTTGGTAAATATGTCAAATCAGGTCCGTTTCACGAAAAGAAAGCGTCATTATGATTCTAACGAATAATAGGAATTTTAAGGAAATTATGAGAATTTTCGGAGTTTAGACGCTATATTCGAGTAATTACATTTCTTGTAATATGAAGAACGTTTTGGTAAAAATAGTAAACAAGGTCCAAATTGCGAACGGACAGTTTTGTTAAGTCCTAATTAATAAGTTGGACTTGTTGGTGAAATAAGAAACTTTAGTGAACCCGAATAGTTGGACGATTAACGAACCGAAAGACGAAACAAATAGAATTAAGTACTAAGGGCAAAATGGTAATTTGCAAACCAAATTTTATAAAATAACAAATCACCTCCTTTCTCCCTCACTTCTCTTTTTCTTCTCTGGAGTTCACGAACCAGAGAGTGATTCCTCACGTGAGCCGTCGACGACTTCGACGATTCCGACCTCCGTTCTCCTCCGTTTCTCCTCCGTTCTTCGTGATTCTTCCTCCTCTCGCTATCCTAGGTATGAGTCTACGTTCTTAGAGCGTTTATTTCGAGTTTTACGAAGTATAAACAATTAGGGTTTCGTTTAGGTTTCGATTAAAAATGAGATTTAGGGTTCGTAATTAATAGGTTAGCCGTGATTAAGTATATATTGGACGTATTTGACGTTATTGGACGAAGATAAATCAATTTGTAAAAAATGTTAAAAGTTAGGGATTTTCGGGTTTTTGAGGAAAAACTCGTAAATTGAAGTTTTGGATTATCGAGCATTAATCGTCGTTGTAAACGCTTCGATTAGCTAAGTTAAGAAATTAGGAAAAATTCTTTAGTTAAGGTTGTAATTTGGACGTCAATAGTTTAAATTGATTTTAACGGCGAATATCGTGTTTTGCCGCAGACACACGACTCCCGTGGACGAAGCTTGGGATTCAGCGCGCTCAAGGTAAGTTCTCGTGACTTACTCTGGCCGATTGGCCTACACCGTACTTCGATGTCGCGTCGAGGATCTTAAAGGATTGATTGTTTTAACTGCTTTGGTTGGGTAGTTAGGTTTAAACGTTTTGTAGGTTATTTCATTTACAGTCTTGATGGTACACATGCTTGTTTGTTTACTTTTATTGAACTGTTCATGCATCACGTATTTTAACTTGGCATGAAAACGAATTTCTGCACTGCACGATGTTTTTTGAAAACCATGTGGCCCAGAAATTGGGGGCTGTTGATCTATCGTGCGGACCGATTAAGGGTCTGGCCGATACCACATCTCATGTACTGTAATTAATGAACGTAATCTGTTATCTGGTCACGCGAGGTGGGGCGCAGGCACGGCTGTACGTGTTGTAAGTGTGTACCCCCCTCCTCTAACCGCACGGGGTAGTCCGACCGCTGGATGGGCCCCCTTCGGTTAGGGGGATGAGATCTCGGTGATATACTGTCTGCGACGCTCTATTATGCATGATTTCTGAACTCCATATGCACTGCATGCATCTGCATTTACGTAGAATTTACTGAGCCTGTTAGCTCATAGTGTGTCTGTATGGTGTAGGTGACGTGTTAGGTGACATTGAACCAGGTGAGGACGACGTTCCTCCTCCCGATGTCTGATGCTGTTGATGGAGAATGCCTGCGGGAGTGCGTTGCGCAGTCGATGCTTACCCGACCCGTGGGGATGTATGTATAGATTTTGAGGGTTTTTGGGACTGATAATTGTATAGACATTATAAGATGTTTGGCTCTGGTAGTGATAGGTTTACGTTAGAGTTTTTAAACGTTTTGAAAACTGTTTTATAATTGCTTGGGAAGTCTATTTTGGAACTGTTTGGTAATTTGAAAACAGGAGGATTTTGACAACTTTTAAATACGTCCATGCCGTTCGTTTTCATGAAATTTAACGTGGATTTAGATCATTTTAATTAGGGTGCAATGCTGATTAATGTAATGGATGAAATGTTGAAATCTGCTCTCTGTACATGTTGGATTGCTCTCTGGAATCTCGGATTCCAGAGAGAAACAAAGAAACTGGTCGCTGCAAATGCAGCGATCAGGCGCTGCATTGTGCAGCGCCCACAGCGATCAGTCGCTGTTTTGCTTTTGCCTCTGCTTTCCGATTCTGCCCCTATGCGATTTGGTAAATGTTTTAATAATTTTAACTGTTTTAAATAGTTCATTTTAATAGTTTTTATGTTTGTTTTAAAAGTTTCAAAAGTAAGATTTTAATTCCGACTTAAACTCTGGTTTCAACTTCAGTTTAAATTCCGCATCAAGTTTTATTTAAAAATGTAAAATAAAAATGAAAAATTTATACGGGTAAATGGGTACAGTATTAGGGGTGTTACAGTAAGGACCCTCCTCTTGACGACAAAGTATAGGTGGTCGACGGATGGTGCTCGTGGCGGGCGGGGAGTGTTTTGGCATGGCTAACTGAGCCGTGGGTGGGCTCCGAGTAACTTTTTGGTAAATGTAGGTAAATATGATAGATGTAGGATTAGTTGGATATGATTTTGGGTTTAGAGTGGATGGCTTGGATATATTGTTTGTTTTGGATAGTTTTTATGAATAGGCTTACTTTTGAGATGTTTTTATGAGTTTCCGCTACATATGTTCGTTATTGATGAAATGGTTTAGATATCAGGTCGGATATGATGAATTGGGGATGAGGTTTGCAAGTAAATGAGTGATGTATGTTAGGTGGAGATAGATGGATAAATTGAGGATGAATTATAGTTGAAGTTTTGTAGGTGAAAGTTGAAGAAATGGCAACGGAAAGGAGAAAAGAAGGGAAAGGCGTGCTGGGCGCGCAGCTGGCACGAGCAGGGCGCACAAGTGGGCGAACAAGGCGCATTTGGCTGATCAATCGGCGCATCATGGCCGATCGATCGGTGGAGGTGCTGGAAAACAGGGCGCAAAATAGGGCGCCCGCCGATCGATCGGCTGAGCATAGCCGATCGATCAGCAAAAGTGTCAAAGAAAATAGCCTAGCACCCGAGAGGGTGCTGATCGATCGGCAAGGTGTGCACACGGGTGCATGGGGGGCAAGGTGTGCGTGGTGCGCACACTATGGACATGCGGTGTGCGTGCGAGGCACATGAGGAGAGCGGCTAGGCACGCGGTGCGTGTGCCGTGGTCGTGCGATAGGTGCGCGATGCACGCGACAAGTGGGCGTTAGGTGCGTGGTGCGTGCGGCAAGGCGCGTGCGCGCGTTGCACACGTGGCGTGGCCGAGTGATGGCGCGCGGTTAGCACGCGGTGTGGCGGCGTGTGTGCAGTACATGCGCCATGGGTTCAATTTAGGCGCACGGTGGATGCAAGAGGCGCACGCGGCTAGCATGCAGGGCGCGCGCGAGGCCGCACGCACCGAAGGTTGGGCGCGCCCCAAGCCTATGTCCTTCACATTTATTTTGTGTCCCAAGTCTTAAGTGATTTTTCCGACCATAAATGAGTCTTTTTACGTACGTTTTAAGTTAGACTTTAAATGTCGATCGAAGAGGATCGATTGTCCAAGTCCGCTTTCTAAGGTGTTAAGGGAAAAAATGAAAAATTTTATGTCCATGAACGGTGATTAAATTCTTAGTATGTCACAGCAAGTCTATGGCGGCCCTAATGGGATTGGGTTCGCCACACAAGTACTGCATTGGATGTGACATGACAAGGGGCTTCCTTTAATGCTTTAGGCATACTAAGGTAAAGTGGTTCTATAGACGGTAGGGTATGACTGAAGCAATCCGATGGCTATTGTTCATGTACGTGGGGTTGCAAGAGAGCATAGGAAGAAAGGAAGGCGGCATGTAACCCCCAAACCCCTTTCCAGGGCCGTCACAATAAACTCTACTTGACGTTGACTTTGACTTATACGTTTCGGCCGTAAATTTTTTTTCAACTTTTAAAACATTAAAACGAGGACTAAGGTCGTTAAAATCGTGTGGAAATCATTTAAGGAAGTGTATAAAATGAGAGAAGTCACAGAAACAGCAATTGCTCAAGGCCAAGGACAAAATTGCCCAAAATAGATGTAACATCCGGGTTTTTTTTTAGGGAAAATTGGAGACAAAATAAGGGAATAAATTGGGTAAACTAATTGATTAATTAATTGGTGTTCGAATATTCTAATTGGAGAACTTAAACCGTGTATAGTGTGAGGGTCAATTTACGATAATTTATAATTAAGAACGAGATTTAACGGAAATTTCGAAAGGGCAAAACGGTAAATGTCATGTTATTAGTTTTAATAGAAATTGTTATAATTATAATTATAATTATTATTATTATTATTATTTTATAATACAAAAACAATAAAAAAAACAGAATGTTATTCTGTTGTTCGTGGGTGCCCGAGCGCCGAGGGCCGAGTAGCAGGGGAGAAGGGAGAGCGACGGGAGGCGACGTTCTCCGACCAAGACCGACGGCGATTTCCGACGGTCTCCGGCCAGACAACGGCGACGAGCGGTTTCCGGTTGTCTTCGCGCACGAACCGACAGGTTAGACCTTATTTGTGCCCTGTTTCGGTTCTGTTTTGGCCGTGAGTGTCGAGCCCGTTTTGGCTCCGATCGCAGGCCGATTTTGGTCACCTCCGGCGTGGGTTTGCCAACCCTTGGTTCGGTTTTGGTTACCTGGCCGTATTGAGCTCAGATTTGAGAGAAAAACCGAGGGCTATAATTGGGGAATTCGGGTTTGTGTGTGTAGCTCGGGATTTTGGATTCGTTTATGCTAATTTAGTGTGTGAGGGATTGATTAATAAGGAATTGGGTGGAATTTGATGGAAAATCAGAAATGGTGAAATTTTCGGTTAAGGGGTAGTTCGGGTTTTCTGTTAATTGACCTAGCTAGGGTATTTGTTTTGAAATTCCTTTTGACTGGTTAAAATAGGTTATTAGAGGAGTACGTGGCCACTGGAATCGTTCGATTCCGATAACCAACGTGAAAGTTATGCACGTTTGAAGTTTCGAGTCGGTTTTTACTGAACCCAAATTAGTGGCCCGTTTAGTTAGATTTTCATTGGATTAAGCTAGAAATAGTAGTTTAAGAGTTAATTGGTGAAAGTAGGCTTGATTTTAATGAAGTTTGAATTATTGTCGTAGGTCGAGCTGTAGATGGACAGGTAACAGAATATCCTCAGCGAGCTAGAATGCCAGGTAAGTAGAGGACGTTTGTTTTGCCTTCGGGCCTACACCACGGAACGGTAGGATTTATTGTTTGATAGTGTATTGTTTAGTGTTTGAGTATTGTTTGATAAATTGCTGGGTTGTTATTATTTGGTTTTTGTTTGAATATTGGTTGTTGTTGTAACGACCCCGGCCGGGAGCCGTCACGTTTTCATATTCTCTCATTAATCGTTTGCTTGACTTTTACTATTATTACATTCACTTACTATCTCTCAACAGACTCTCACATTTTGCATAATATTTATTTATTTTTTCTAAACTGGTAATAGAGACGCAGAACCATTAAGGAAGACGAACCCTCTCGTGCCAGACTTCCCACGCCTCGTCGGCTCAAACTTTCACAGAGTCGAGCGGCTAGACTCAGTCATCGGTTTCTTGACAATCTCGGGAAAAGAGGAAGTGCCCTCAATTCTCTTAACATAATACCACACGGGTTTTGCATGGGTTGCATGCATTAACAACCCTCAGTAATTTAGTCGTCCGGTCATCACGTGCATTACGCGTGACTCGCTTAACATCGCCTAAAAGAAGACATCTTCCGGTGGGCACGTGGGCCTCGCGTGCTAAATTAAAATATCATCCGGTCGCTAAACGACAAAACACACTTTACATCTTCCGGTCGCTAATCGACAAAACACATTTTACATCTTCCGGTGACGTCATCCGGAAGACTAAACCATCAAACAACTACCCTTCGGCATCTGCCGATGACGTCAGCCGGAAGACTAAACCATCAAACAATTAACCTTCGGCATCTGCCGATGACGTCAACCGGAAGACTAAACCATCAACAACTATTCTTTCGGCATCTGCCGATGACGTCAGCCGGAAGACTAAACCATCAACAACTATTCTTTCGGCATCTGCCGATGACGTCAGCCGGAAGACTAAACCATCAACAACTATTCTTTCGGCATCTGCCGATGACGTCAGCCGGAAGACTACCTCTTCCAGCTTCCGTCTTACGGTAGAGAACTCTAAATCATCAAATGACTCCTTCCAATAGAAAGAAAACACAACTCATTCAAAATGCATATAGCGGAAGACTTAAGCAACAGACCATTTATAAATCTATATAATCATTCCCTGACTCAGTGATCCACTAGACAGTTTCAAAGCTCAACGTTTTAAAATAATCTCATCCTACTTAAACTACCATATTCTTTAACATACTGTAACATAAGAGTCTTAACCAGGGGTCATAAATCGCCTCTCCAGTCCCGCACTGTCACCTTGAGCATCCTCCAGCAACCAGCCTTAAGCATCCTCTTTGAACATAACATCCTCACCTGAACCTTCTTCACCTACACCATAAGGTTTAACTATAAGCCTAATGCTTAGTAAGGAATGCATGCTGACAGATATACATGAGTACACAATTTAAAGAGACATAAGTTCATAAACCGTTCCTCATTCATGTTCATCTTTATCATTTACGTAACATGTATTAAGGCAGGAGACGAGGGAGGAAGACAGGGTACATAGTCATTTGCCTATCGCGGCAGTCATACATAATCAATTGCCTATCGCGGCAATCATGATACATCACTCGGCCTCCCCCAGTGGGAGAATTGGCGAGCCATACATATCATTAACTTGGCCTCCACCAGTGGGAGAATTCGCGAGCCATACATATCATTATCTCGGCCTCCACCAGTGGGAGAATTCGCGAGTCATACTTAACATAGTCTTTTCCCCCGTTCTGCACTTAATCATGGTTACATTTACTTTTCATGTTCTCAACTTAATCATAAACGTGGACATAATACATAGACATGAGGTTCATAGAGAAAAGTCTTACCATAATGGCAAGTAAAACATCCTGTAACTTACATTTACTTACACAACTACTTCATATCATGGAAAATAGATAGTTGTAGTCAACAGACAAACATCACAGTGATTTCCTAATACCCTTGCAGTGTAGGGCCCTAGTGGCCGGAAATCTTAATACATTCACTTACCTGGATTCCTTAGCGATCCGAACTTCCTCTCTTTAACTTCTTCACCTAAAACATGTACATTTCAGTAGTTAAAACAAAGTCCTAATAGTCCTAATCATAAACCATCATAGGATCTAATAGCTAAAGTCATTCCGATTCCTCTGTTTGACACACTGCAGTCTGAAATCCGAAACTAGGTGGACAGGTTTTACCATTGATTAAATCCGAGTTGGTTACTTAAAATGTTCAGAATCGATTCGGGATGACATTTCTACTCTCAGATTTTAAAAAGTCTTGAACTACTCGGCCACTGCTAAAAAAAATCCGAACTCAGTGCCGAGCTGAAAACAGAGCTCTATTTACTAATGAATGACTACATTGTCCATTTCATACCTCGGGTGTGGATTTGCAGAGAAGAGCAAGCTCGAAACCAGCCGTCGGTAAGGGAAGTTCTGGTAGCCGAGAGCAAGAACTTGGGAAAGAAGGAATCGCCGAGAGGGAATGTCGGCTACAGTGGTAATAAATGAGGTTTAAGGTTTCCATTTCCTATTTATACCTAATCCATCAATTTTAATTACAAAACTTCCACCCAACTAAGTTTTACTCAACTTGTAATAATTTTATCTTAACATTAAATTTAAATCATAAAGGTTAAATAAGAGGGTGACGATGAAAATGGTCAGAAAATCACCAGGCCGAAATGTCGGGTGTTACAGTTGTTGGGTTTGGTTGCTTTGCTTAGTTTTGTTTGGTTAAGCATGGTTCTAAATGTTTGGTGTTTGAGTAATGAATTGCTTGGTTGTTGTTTGTTGTTGGTGTTTGAGTTTTGTGTGAGTGGCATGCTTGGTTAGTTGCGTTGTGGCGTGTGTTTGTCGTGGTCGTTGTGTAAGGCCCTTCGGGACGGGCAACTAAGGCCCTTCGGGGCGGGCAACTAAGGCCCTTCGGGGCGGGCAACTAAGGCCCTTCGGGGCGGGTAACTAAGGCACTTCGGTGCGGGCAACTAAGGCCCTTCGGGGCGGGCAACTAAGGCACTTCGGTGCGGGCAAGGTGTCGTTGTGTGTTTGTCGTTGTGTGTCTGTCGTTGTGAGTTTGTCGTTGTGTAAGGCACTTCGGTGCGGGCAATGTGTAAGGCACCTTTGGGGTGCGGGCAACTATGAGTTGAGTAGTCGAGTTGCATTGTGGTGTTGTGTTGTTTGGTTGTTTTGTTCAGTGTTGTGTGTAGCTTGTATTCTATCTAGTCGAGTTGCATTGTGGTGTTGTGTTGTTTGGTTGTTTTGTTCAGTGTTGTGTGTAGCTTGTATTCTATCTAGTCGAGTTGCATTGTGGTGTTGTGTTGTTTGGTTGTTTTGTTCAGTGTTGTGTGTGTAGCTTGTATTCTATCTAGTCGTATTTGTTAATCCCTACTTGCTAAGCGTAAGCTTACGTGTGCGTGTGTGTTCTGTGGTGTAGGTAACGACGCGGCGACAGGTGAGCTATGTGAGTCAGCCAAGACTTGAGAGCGGTCGGAGATGCACGGGGCGTGCCGGTGCGGGCAGTTGTCGGGGCGACTCCACCATGGTCTTCGGAGATGTGGACTTTGTATTTTGATAGCGTATTGTAGATGTCTGTTGTTGTATATAGTTAAGTTAAGGGTGATATGTCGCCCTATATTTTGGTCTTTCTTCAATTAGGAATTGTTAATATTTTAGTTTAACTCCTTTCTGCTATTTGGAGATTTCTCATGCCGTATGCTGGATAGTTGGTTGGTTAGGAGTATTCTGAAACTGTTTGGGGATTGATTTATTGCAGGTACTTAGCATTTTTGGAGGCGCCATTTTCAGGCGTTACTTTGCCAAAATTTTCGGGAAGGACGCCGTGGTGCTTAGCGGTTAGGAGTAAGGGTAATTAGCGAGTCTAGGCCTAGTTTAAATTATGTTTCAACGTGGGTTTGGTTAGCAAAGTAGCGCACCGAGCCAGGGTGGGTTCGGGGGCGTTACAATAGAACAGCCGATCGATCGGCCAGCGTTCTGAAAATTCCAGAATGCTTCATCAGCTGATCAATCGGCCATTTCAGTCGATCGATCAACCAGTGTTCTGGATATTCCAGAACGCTTGGCCAGTATACTTTCTGATCGATCGCCCTCACTGGCGATCGATCGGCAAGCTCTTAGGAATTTGAATTCCAGAGAGTTGCCTCCCCTTTTTCCCAGCTCCCTTCACTTAACACAACCTCGTTAGGTTCTAACCACAAGTCATGTAACACTCAACCTCGTTTGTTTGATACGTTCAACTCTTTTGGAACAAATCGATTGAAGTGAAGTTTCTTATACTTCATCAAACGCATTACTAAGTCTTAAATACGCGTCCATGAAGGTTGTTAGGTCCTCAATACACGTCGTTCTCATCACTTCAAGTTAAAACCTTGAATGTGAATGGATAACTTAGGTTCTAACCACAAGTCATGTAACACTCAACCTCATTTGCTTGATACGTTCAGCTATTTTGGAACAAAACGATTGAAGTGAAGTTTCTTATACTTTATCAAACGCATTGCTAAGTCTTAATTACGCATTGATGAAGGTTATTGGGTCCTCAATACACGTCGTTCTCATCACTTCAAGTTAAAACCTTGAAACTGAAATGGATAACTTAGTTTCTAACCACAAGTCATGTAACACTAAACCTCATTAGCTTGATACATTCAGCTCTTTGGGAAACAAATCGATTGAATTGAAGTTTCTTATACTTATCAACACGGCATTACTAAACTTAATTAGGCGTCATGAAGGTTATTGGGTCGCTTAATAAACGTCGTTATCATCACTTCAAGTTAAAACCTTCAAATTGAAAATGGAAAGACTTAGTTTTTCTAACCACAGGTCATGTACCTCAACCTCATTTGCTTGATACTTTCACTCTTTTAGAACAAATGATTAATGAAGTGCTTATACATCATCAAACCATTACTAGTCTTATTACGCGTCCATGACGGATATGTGTCCTCAAGACACGTCGTTCTCATCCTCAAGTTAAAAAACTTCGAATGGAAATGGATAACAGTAGGTTTCTAACCACAAGTCTTGTAACACTCAATCTCATTTGCTTGATACGTTTCACTCTTTTAAAACAATTGATTCAAGAAAAGTTTCTTACCCTTCATCAAACTCCTTACTTAAGACTTAATTACAGCGCCTTGAAGGTTATTGGGTGTCCTCAATAACGTCGTTCTCTGTCACGTCAAGGTAAAACCTTGAATTTAAAATGGATAACTTAGATTTTACCACAAGTCAGGTAACAGTCACCTCATTTGCTTGTCGTTTCAGTTCTTTGGAACAAATCGATTGAAGTAATTCTTATCTTCATCAAAAGCATTAACTAAGTCTTAATTACACGTCGATGGAAAGTTTATTTGGTCCGCAATACACGGCGTTTTTATTCACTTCAGTTAAAAACCTTGAATGTGAAATGATAACTTAGGTTCTAACCACAGTCATAGAATATCAAACCTCATTGTGCTTTGATAGTGTTCATGCTCTTTTGGAACAAATCGATCAAGTGGAGTTTCTAATACTTCATCAACGCATTACTAAGTATTATTTACGCGTCCATGACGGTTTTGTGCCTCAAGATACACGCGTTCTCATCACTTCAAGGTAACACTTCGAATGGGAAATGGATAACATAGGGTTCACCACAAGTCTTAACACGCCATCCTCATTTGGCTTGATAAACGTTCACTCTTTTAAAACAAATTGATTCAGAAAAGTTTCTTACACTCATCACCTCATACTAAGCTTAATACTCTTCCTTGAGTTATGGGTCCTCAATACCGTCGTTCCCCTCGTCACGCTCAAGTTTAAAAACTTGAATGTAAAATGGATACCTTAGATTTTAACCACAAGTCATGTAACAGTCAACCTCATTTGCTTGAACGTTCAGTCTTTTGGAACAATCGCTTGGAAGTTAGTTTCTTATACTTTCACAAACGCATTACTAAGTCTTAATTTCCCGCGCGATGAAATTTATTTTGGTCCACATAGCCTTCGTTGTTTATCCCCTTCAAGTTAAAAACCTTGAATGTGAAATGGATAGAACTTAGGTTCTAAACACAATCATATAATCCTCACCCTCATTGCTTGATATGGGTCAGCCTCTTTTGGAACAAATCGTTCAAGTGAAGTTTCTAATATTCATCAACGCATTACGCTAGTATTTTACGCGCCTGAGGCTGTTGGGTAACGCCCGTATTTTTTGAAATCTTAGGATTTCTAATTTCTTAGATAATTTTTGTAAATAGCAAATTACAGTACTTTCTTGGCGAGATGTTTCCTATAGCCCGGAATTTATGGGAATTTTAGAGGAATAAGTGAAATTTTAGAACACCCAAATCGAAAAGAGTAATGCTAGAGTTCCCGTTTTACCCTTTTAGTATATTAATTCGTAAAAATAGCAAAATAAGTCTGTTTGGAAACGGTGAGTTTTGTTAGAACTTTAAGATTTAATTGGAATATTTGGAGAAATAAGGAAATTTCAGAGAAACCGAATCGATAGACTAATTAAGAATTAAGCATAGAATTGAGTTAAGGGTATTTAAGTAAATTAATAAGTAAAAAATTATATAATTTTTATAAAAATAACTTTTATAAAAATAACGGAATGGCTTCACGAGGAAGCCATTCCATTGCCGTGCCCGACGCCGCGAGAGACGAAGGCGAGAGCGACGACTCCTCTCCGGCGACCACGCGGCTCCGACCACCATTCTGACGTGCAGACGCTGGCGAGCTGAACCAAAGCTCGGTTCGGTCTTCTCCGCGCCAGACCCGACCGAAAACAGGTAACCCCCCTCCCTGTTTTCTCTCTGTTTCACGGCCGTGGAACGGCCTGCGTGTTGGGTCGTTTTCTTGGCGGTTTTGTGACGAAAATTAGGAGGATTTAGGGGTGTGTGAGGGGCGATCCACGAAGGGCTGGTGTGCCCTGTTTTCAGAGTGAAAACCGTGAGGTGTGTTATGCATTTCGGGTTTCTGATTTTAGAAGCCCTAATTTATGTTAAATTATGCTTAATAGGTTAGAATATGATCGATTGGTGAGGAATTAGGCGAGAATTGATGAAAAATCGAAAAGGGGGAAAATTCCGGGTTAGGGCAGATTCGGGTTTCTGCTAAATTGACCTAGTTCCAGTTGTTTGTTTTGAAATTCGTTTTGACAGATTAAAATAGGTTATTAGAGGAGCACGTGGCCGCTGGAATCGTTCGATTCCGACCACCGGTGCAAAAGTTATGCACGTTTGAGTTTCGGGTCAGTTTTTACCGAACCCAAAATAGTGGCCCGTTTAGTTAGATTTTAGTTGGAATAAGCTAGAAATAGTAGTTTAAGATGTTTTTAAGAAAATAAGAGTTTAGTTATTATGCCTAGCGAGTTCTAATGCAATGTTTTGATATGTTAGGTTTTTCAGGTTCTACGGTTAAGAGTCAGAATTCAGATAAACTGCTAAGGACGTCAGGTAAGTAGTGTTGCATGCGTGTTGCCTTCGGGCCTACATCACAAAACGTTAGGTTATGTTGCATGTTTTTATGTATGTTTAGCTTTCTCACGCATCATGTTTTAAGTAAAGTACGAAAATGTTTTAGCATATGTTTTCACGATTGAATGTAGAAACAACAACGATGTAAAATGAAAATGTAAAGTGTCTGAGGGAAGTGGTTCACCCTTCAGATGTAAATTGTGGAACGTCCAGAAAATGTAAAGTGTCTGAGGGAAGTGGTTCACCCTTCAGATGTAGATCGTGGAACGTCTAGAAAATGTAAAGTGTCTGAGGGAAGTGGTTCACCCCTCAGATGTAGATTGTGGAACGTCTAGAGATGGAGAAACTAATCCGCCCTCCATTGGTAGAGGATTACATGTATGTATGTATGTACGATGAAACGAAATGAAACGATTATGTACGATGAAACGAAACGAAACGAAATGATTATGAACGATGAAACGAAACGAAACGAAATGATTATGTACTATGAAACGAAATGAGACATTTATGTATGATTGAAACGATAGAAACTGCATATGTTAGGTTAAATGTTTTAAATTCATATTGTCACTACTTACTAAGCATTAGGCTTATAGTGTGAGTTCTGTGATGTAGGTGCTGAAGAACAGGTACGGTGAGATTTCATGAGCATGCTAGGATCATGGACGCAGTTGGAGGAGTACGACCATGGTGGCAAACCCGGCAATATTGTTAGGGCGATTCCGACCGTGGTTAGTAGGTGTCTGTGGATAGTATGTGGACGTGTCTGTTTTGGGTATGTTTACGTGTCGTTTTGATTAAGAAAGAGAATGAAATGTTTAAGTATGTGGAGCGGATGATTTGATAGAAAAACGTATGAAATGTTACGTTTGATGTAAATGTAGTAGAAGTAGAAAGAGAATGAAAATGTTTAAGTATGTGGATCGATGATTTGATAGAAAAAACGTATGAAAGTAGAGTCTTTGATGTGTATGATGCGGTAGTAGAATATCTAAGATGTGAAGTCTTTATTTTGGAGAACATACTGGAACTGTTTGGGTATTTTAACTGTTTGGTCGTTTTTAAAACAGGTAAGGATACGCTCGATTTTTAGAGCGATCCACGCAGTTTGTTTTCTTGAAAGTATAGGTTATATTAGTGTTTTGTTTTAACTGATTTTACTTTAATGGTTTTACTCTAGTTTTAAATGTTTTAAAAGTCGAAATGTTTTACGCTAAAAAAATGTTTAAGTCAAAGTTAGACCTTAAAGGTTGTTAGAGGTTGGTTAATTGTCTAAGTCAGTTTTCTTTTAAAGTGACAAGTAAAAATGAAAAAAAAAATTTATGTGAATACACGAGGGCTTAGGTAAAGGTTATGTCAATGTAAAGTCAAGTCCTGTGACGGCCCTATGGGGTTGGGGTCGTGACAGTTATGGTATCAGAGACACGTGGTCGCAATCATTCAGTTGATTACCTAACAATGCCACTCGCCCCATGGAAGTGCTTCGCCAACTGTAAGTGTTTAAGTTTAAGTAATGATTTATGGATTTTTATAGTGTTTCGTGTTTTTTAACATGTCTAGGTACAAGAAAAGGCCACGAGTACTTAAGTAACCCGAATGGATCCCAGTAGCCAGTTTATGGACATATTACGTCAACAGTCAGAACAGATAAGGGTTTTGTTAAATCGAAATGGACAAGGTAATAATTCCAAGGACCTAAGTGGAGAAAGATTTAGGCGGCTTAGGCCTCCAACCTTTGATGGACAGTCTCCGGATCCCACCTGTGCCGAACAGTGGATTCGTAAGATTGAGAGCATGTTTGCCTATGCCAAAGTAGAGGAAGCCGATAAAGTGATGTTTGCAGTGTTTAATTTGGAGAAAGATGCTATGTTCTGGTGGACACGATTAAGGCTACTACAGACGTGGAGGTTATGAGATGGGAAAAGGTTCAAAACAGTATTCTACAACAAGTATTTCAGTCGCACTCTTCGGGCCAGTAAGAAGGTCGAGTTCACACAATTGCGCCAAACGGGAACAGTGGCCGAATATGTGCGAAGGTTTGAGTCACTATCTCGGTATGCTGGATATATGATCTATGAGGAGGAGGACAAAATTCACCAATTCGTGCAAGGTTTGAAACTAGAAATTCAAAAAAGGGTGATTACAGTGGGTGACGAAGACGTGCCTTACCAAAAGATAGTGGAAAGGGCCCTCGGACTTGATGACATCGAAATGAAACTACAACGACAAGAGAAATGTCAAGGAAGCTCTTCAGAGAATCTATGACTCAACAAGTGACGAAGAACAACAACCACTGTGGGCACAAAGAGAACGAGTGATGAAGAAATTAGTCAAGGAAATGGAAAGCGTGCCTCTGGTTATTCACAGTTCCTCAATGTCCAACGTGTAAGAAGTTTCATGACGGGGTGTGCAAGGCAGGTTCGGGCCGATGTTTATCTGTAATGAGCAAGGTCATATTTCTACGGACTGTCCAAGGAAGAATCTAGGAAGGTGTTTTCAAGTGTCAAGAGATAGGACATCTCTCTAGAAAGTGTCCGAAGAAAGGTAAAGGGCCGTGTTTTGTTTGCAATAGGACGGGCCATCTTGCCAGAGACTGCCCGACACGGAACAAGGGACTCACAAGTGTATCTCCAAGGACCTTCTCCCTCAGCAGTGCAGACAATGAAGAGCAGCCTACCGTAATTACAGGTACGTGTCATTTAAATATCTATAGGAGATACTAATGTAGAAATGTTAGAATATAATCATGTGGGAATTGGTGTGGATGTGAATTAGGCTTGAGGACTTAGGGAGGTAAGGAGATTTGGATTTAAGGCATTAAATTATCTGCAACAAGTTTGCTACAAGGAAGCCGTTAGAGGAATTGATGTAAAAGATTGAGTTTGAATACTTATGACCCTATTGTTTTAGAAATAAGAGGGTTGTTGGGCAAATTGTCCGTGGAGTAGTGTGGGGGGAAACACTTAGAACCTAAATTTTTGAGGATTAAGAGAAAATATATTAGCTAGTAAAAACTTAGTGAAAACCTTGTGTGAAAATAGATATTTTTACAAGTGTGGAGCCTGAGAGGAGAGATAGAATTAATATTGCGAAGTTAAGAGCTAGGAAAGAGAGGATTGCTAGATAAGAAGGAAAGTTAGAAGTTGAGGTTTAATTTATCAGAATCTAGTGACGTGCGATCTATGAAAATATTGGGAATTTCTTTAATGAGGAAATTAGAGGACTAAGCGACGTAAGGTGAAAAAGGGTAGTTGGATAGATTTAGAATTGTGTATAGACTTATAAGAGTAATGTAAAGGCCTTAGATTTAATTGAGAGTTAAAAATAAGAAGGTTAGCATTTAAGTATTTAGTGGTGTGAGAGTTGAGGAAACATATGAACTTTTGAATGAGGAGAATGGTCAAATGCATTAAGGATGAGGTTAAGTTAGAGAATTTCAAGGGTTTGGCTAGTATGTAACGAAGTAAAGGCCGACGATTTCGTAAGTAGCTAGTGTTAGAATAAATGAGCTTAGGTATGGAACGTAAATTCCAACTCGAGGAACATAAAGTCTTTAGAAGATCTGTGATCGAGGATATGGATGTTAGGCTTATATAAAGATTCATACCGTGAGGGATGATTCTTAGTTCATGTATGAAGAAAAACGGAGACTATGTGAGGTAAGATAAAATGGGCGATTAGTAGATTTTTGGACAACGTCATAAGGGTAATAAATAGATTTATTAGAATAAGTGAATGGTCAAAATAAGAGTGAAACATTAAGGTTAGTGATGTTGAAGAATTTAGAAAATATTGGATGAAAGGATAGAAAGTTGCACGGGGATTGTGCAAGTGGGACCTAGAAGTGAAGATAAACCTGTAGGTTTAGGAAGATTCGACTCGTAAACTATGTCGAAGTGTTTATGCACCATTTAAGGCATTGGGTGAATAGTGTAATTAATTAGTTAGATTTGAGAAGCTTGATATTGTTTGGTGACAATTGAGGTGAAAGTTGGATAGATCGAGTATTTTAGACATAAGTATAGAAACTTAGAAAATACTTTGAAAGAAAAAGGGATAGATTTAAGTATTGATAGTCCTGAGTACTAGGATCGTGTTATAGTGACTAATGGAACGTCATGAATGCCCATTGTCCATGGGTGTAAAGGATGTGTGTGATGGATTAGAAATGAGATAGTAAGGTAGAGGAAGACTATGGTGGAGTTTGAGTTGGGAGAGATTTAAGAGATTAAGTGATGATGGATTAGGTTGAAAGCAATGGACGTATGAGTGAATGAGTTACAAAATGCATAGTTAAGAGAGTCATAACTTTGGAGATCTAGGAATTTTCGTTACCCGATGAGTGATTAAGGCCTTAGAGTAATCAGGATTTAGTATTGCAACGGTAATTACGGTGGTAGCATTGGAGTGAGAAATAAGAGGATTGTCTAAGCAACAATTTTGAGGACAAAATTTCAATTAAGGAGGGAAGGATGTAACGCCCGGATTTTCGGATCTTAGGATTTTCTAATTTCTTAGATAATTTTCGTAAATAGCAAATTAAAGTATTTTCTTGAGCGGGATGTTTCCTTAGAGCCCTAGAAATTTACGGGAATTTTTAGAGGAATAAGTGAAATTTTAGAAACCCAAATCGAAAAGAGTAATGCTAGAGTTCCCGTTTTACCCTTTTAGTATGTTAATTCGTAAAAATAGCAAAATAAGTCTGTTTTGGAAACGGTGAGTTTTGTTAGAACTTTAAGATTTAATTGGAATATTTGGAGAAATAAGGAAATTTCAGAGAAACCGAATCGATAGACTAATTAAAGAATTAAGCATAGAATTGAGTTAAGGGTATTTAAGTAAATTAATAAGTAAAAACTTATATAATTTTTATAAAAATAACTTTTATAAAAATAACAGAATGGCTTCACGAGGAAGCCATTCCATTGCCGAGCCCGACGCCGCGAGAGACAAAGGCGAGCGCGACGACTCCTCTCCGGCGACCACGCGGCTCCGACCACCATTCTGACGTGTAGACGCCGGCGAGCTGAACCAAGCTCGGTTCGGTCTTCTCCGCGCCAGACCCGACCGAAAACAGGTAATCCCCCTCCTGTTTTCTCTCTGTTTCACGGCCGTGGAACGGCCTGCGTGTTGGGTCGTTTTCTTGGCGGTTTTGTGACGAAAATTAGGAGGATTTAGGGGTGTGTGAGGGGCGATCCACGAGGGCTGGAGTGCCCTGTTTTCAGAGTGAAAACCGTGAGGTGTGTTGTGCATTTCGGGTTTCTGATTTTAGAAGCCCTAATTTATGTTAAATTATGCTTAATAGGTTAGATATGATCGATGGTGAGGAATTAGGCGAGAATTGATGAAAAATCGAAAGGGGGAAAATTCCGGGTTAGGGCAGATTCGGGCTTTTGCTAAATTGACCTAGTTCCGTTGTTTGTTTGAAATTCGTTTTGGCAGATTAAAATAGGTTATTAGAGGAGCACGTGGTCGCTGGAATCGTTCGATTCCGACCACCGGTGCAAAAGTTATGCACGTTTGAGTTTCGGGTCGTTTTTACCGAACCCAAAATAGTGGCCCGTTTAGTTAGATTTTAGTTGGAATAAGCTAGAAATAGTAGTTTAAGATGTTTTTAAGAAAATAAGAGTTTAGTTATTATGCCTAGCGAGTTCTAATGCAATGTTTTGATATGTTAGGTTTTTCAGGTTCTACGGTTAAGAGTCAGAATTCAGATAAACTGCTAAGGACGTCAGGTAAGTAGTGTTGCATGCGTGTTGCCTTCGGGCCTACATCACAAACGTTAGGTTATGTTGCATGTTTTTATGTATGTTTAGCTTTCTCACGCATCATGTTTAAGTAAAGTACGAAAATGTTTTAGCATATGTTTTCACAATTGAATGTAGAAACAACAACGATGTAAAATGAAAATGTAAAGTGTCTGAGGGAAGTGGTTCACCCTTCAGATGTAAATTGTGGAACGTCCAGAAAATGTAAAGTGTCTGAGGGAAGTGGTTCACCCTTCAGATGTAGATCGTGGAACGTCTAGAAAATGTAAAGTGTCTGAGGGAAGTGGTTCACCCCTCAGATGTAGATTGTGGAACGTCTAGAGATGGAGAAACTAATCCGCCCTCCATTGGTAGAGGATTACATGTATGTATGTATGTACGATGAAACGAAATGAAACGATTATGTACGATGAAACGAAACGAAACGAAATGATTATGAACGATGAAACGAAACGAAACGAAATGATTATGTACTATGAAACGAAATGAGACATTTATGTATGATTGAAACGATAGAAACTGCATATGTTAGGTTAAATGTTTTAAATTCATATTGTCACTACTTACTAAGCATTAGGCTTATAGTGTGAGTTCTGTGATGTAGGTGCTGAAGAACAGGTACGGTGAGATTTCATGAGCATGCTAGGATCATGGACGCAGTTGGAGGAGTACGACCATGGTGGCAACCCGGCAATATTGTTAGGGCGATTCCGACCGTGGTTAGTAGGTGTCTGTGGCTAGTATGTGGACGTGTCTGTTTTGGGTATGTTTACGTGTCGTTTTGATTAAGAAAGAGAATGAAAATGTTTAAGTATGTGGATCGGATGATTTGATAGAAAAACGTATGAAATGTTAAGTTTTGATGTAAATGTAGTAGAAGTAGAAAGAGAATGAAAATGTTTAAGTATGTGGATCGGATGATTTGATAGAAAAACGTATGAAAGTAGAGTCTTTGATGTGTATGATGCGGTAGTAGAATATCTAAGATGTGAAGTCTTTATTTTGGAGAACATACTGGAACTGTTTGGGTATTTTAACTGTTTGGTCGTTTTTAAAACAGGTAAGGATACGCTCGATTTTTAGAGCGATCCACGCAGTTTGTTTTCTTGAAAGTATAGGTTATATTAGTGTTTTGTTTTAACTGATTTTACTTTAATGGTTTTACTTAGTTTTAAATGTTTAAAAGTCGAATGTTTTACGCTAAAAAATGTTAAGTCAAAAGTTAGACCTTAAAGGTGTTAGAGGTTGGTTAATTGTCTAAGTCAGTTTTCTTTTAAAGTGACAAGTACAAATGAAAAAAAAATTTATGTGAATACACGAGGGCTTAGGTAAAGGTTATGTCAATGTAAAGTCAAGTCCTGTGACGGCCCTATGGGGTTGGGTCGTGACAGTTATGTATCAGAGGACACGTGGTCGCAATCATTCAGTTGATTACCTAACAATGCCACTCGCCCCATGGAAGTGCTTCGCCAATGTAAGTGTTTAAGTTTAAGTAATGATTTATGGATTTTATAGTGTTTCGTGTTTTTTTAACATGTATCGGTACAAGAAAAGGCCACGAGTACTTAAGTAACCCGAATGGATCCCAGTAGCCAGTTTATGGACATATTACGTCAACAGTCAGAACAGATAAGGGTTTTGTTAAATCGAAATGGACAAGGTAATAATTCCAAGGACCTAAGTGGAGAAAGATTTTAGGCGGCTTAGGCCTCAACCTTTGATGGACAGTCTCCGGATCCCACCTGTGCCGAACAGTGGATTCGTAAGATTGAGAGCATGTTTGCCTATGCCAAAGTAGAGGAAGCCGATAAAGTGATGTTTGCAGTGTTTAATTTGGAGAAAGATGCTATGTTCTGGTGGGACACGATTAAGGCTACTACAGACGTGGAGGTTATGAGATGGGAAAGGTTCAAAACAGTATTCTACAACAAGTATTTCAGTCGCACTCTTCGGGCCAGTAAGAAGGTCGAGTTCACACAATTGCGCCAAACGGGAACAGTGGCCGAATATGTGCGAAGGTTTGAGTCACTATCTCGGTATGCTGGATATATGATCTATGAGGAGGAGGACAAAATTCACCAATTCGTGCAAGGTTTGAAACTAGAAATTCAAAAAAGGGTGATTACAGTGGGTGACGAAGACGTGCCTTACCAAAAGATAGTGGAAAGGGCCCTCGGACTTGATGACATCGAAATGAAACTACAACGACAAAGAGAAATGTCAAGGAAGCTCTTCAGAGAATCTATGACTCAACAAAGTGACGAAGAACAACAACCACTGTGGGGCACAAAGAGAACGAGTGATGAAGAAATTAGTCAAGGAAATGGAAAGCGTGCCTCTGGTTATTCACAGTTCCCTCAATGTCCAACGTGTAAGAAGTTTCATGACGGGGTGTGCAAGGCAGGTTCGGGCCGATGTTTTATCTGTAATGAGCAAGGTCATATTTCTACGGACTGTCCAAGGAAGAATCTAGGAAGGTGTTTCAAGTGTCAAGAGATAGGACATCTCTCTAGAAAGTGTCCGAAGAAAGGTAAAGGGCCGTGTTTTGTTTGCAATAGGACGGGCCATCTTGCCAGAGACTGCCCGACACGGAACAAGGGACTCACAAGTGTATCTCCAAGGACCTTCTCCCTCAGCAGTGCAGACAATGAAGAGCAGCCTACCGCAATTACAGGTACGTGTCATTTTAAATATCTATAGGAGATACTAATGTAGAACTGTTAGAATATAATCATGTGGGAATTGGTGTGGATGTGAATTAGGCTTGAGGACTAGGGAGGTAAGGAGATTTGGATTAAGGCATTAAATTATCTGCAACAAGTTTGCTAACAAGGAAGCCGTTAGAGGAATTGATGTAAAGATTGAGTTGAATACTTATGACCCTATTGTTTTAGAAAATAAGAGGGTTGTTGGGCAAATTGTCGTGGAGTAGTGTGGGGGAAACACTTAGAACCTAAATTTTTGAGGATTAAAGAGAAAATATATTAGCTAGTAAAAACTTAGTGAAAACCTTGTGTGAAAATAGATATTTTTACAAGTGTTGGAGCCTGAGAGGAGAGATAGAATTAATATTGCGAAGTTAAGAGCTAGGAAAGAGAGGATTGCTAGATAAGAAGGAAAGTTAGAAGTTGAGGTTTAATTTATCAGAATCTAGTGACGTGCGATCTATGAAAATATTGGGAATTTCTTTTAATGAGGAAATTAGAGACTAAGCGACGTAAGGTGAAAAGGGTAGTTGGATAGATTTAGAATTGTGTATAGACTTATAAGAGTAAGTGTAAAGGCCTTTAGATTTAATTGAGAGTTAAAATAAGAAGGTTAGCATTTAAGTATTTAGTGGTGTGAGAGTTGAGGAAACATATGAACTTTTGAATGAGGAGAATGGTCAAATGCATTAAGGATGAGGTTAAGTTAGAGAATTTCAAGGGTTTGGCTAGTATGTAACGAAGTAAAGGCCGACGATTTCGTAAGTAGCTAGTGTTAGAATAAATGAGCTTAGGTATGGAACGTAAATTCCAACTCGAGGAACATAAAGTCTTTAGAAGATCGTTGATCGAGGATATGGATGTTAGCTTATATAAAAGATTCATACCGTGAGGGATGATTCTTAGTTCATGTATGAAGAAAAACGGAGACTATGTGAGGTAAGATAAAATGGGCGATTAGGTAGATTTTTGGACAACGTCATAAGGGTAAATAAATAGATTTATTAGAATAAGTGAATGGTCAAAATAAGAGTGAAACATTAAGGGTTAGTGATGTTGAAGAATTTAGAAAATATTGGATGAAAGGATAGAAAGTTGCACGGGGATTGTGCAAGTGGACCTAGAAGTGAAGATAAACCTGTAGGTTTAGGAAAGATTCGACTCGTAAACTATGTCGAAGTGTTTATGCACCATTTAAGGCATTGGGTGAATAGTGTAATTAATTAGTTAGATTTGAGAGCTTGATATTGTTTGGTGACAATTGAGGTGAAAGTTGGATAGATCGAGTATTTTAGACATAAGTATAGAAACTTAGAAAATACTTTGAAAGAAAAAGGGATAGATTTAAGTATTGATAGTCCTGAGTACTAGGATCGTGTTATAGTGACTAATGGAACGTCATGAATGCCCATTGTCCATGGGTGTAAAGGATGTGTGTGATGGATTAGAAATGAGATAGTAAGGTAGAGGAAGACTATGGTGGAGTTTGAGTTGGGAGAGATTTAAGAGATTAAGTGATGATGGATTAGGTTGAAAGCAATGGACGTATGAGTGAATGAGTTACAAATGCATAGTTAAGAGAGTCATAACTTTGGAGATCTAGGAATTTTCGTTACCCGATGAGTGATTAAGGCCTTAGAGTAATCAGGATTTAGTATTGCAACGGTAATTACGGTGGTAGCATTGGAGTGAGAAATAAGAGGATTGTCTAAGCAACAATTTTGAGGACAAAATTTCAATTAAGGAGGGAAGGATGTAACGCCCGGATTTTCGGATCTTAGGATTTTCTAATTTCTTAGATAATTTTCGTAAATAGCAAATTAAAGTATTTTCTTGAGCGGGATGTTTCCTTAGAGCCCTAGAAATTTACGGGAATTTTTAGAGGAATAAGTGAAATTTTAGAAACCAAATCGAAAAGAGTAATGCTAGAGTTCCCGTTTACCTTTTAGTATGTTAATTCGTAAAAATAGCAAAATAAGTCTGTTTTGGAAACGGTGAGTTTGTTAGAACTTTAAGATTTAATTGGAATATTTGGAGAAATAAGGAAATTTCAGAGAAACCGAATCGATAGACTAATTAAAGAATTAAGCATAGAATTGAGTTAAGGGTATTTAAGTAAATTAATAAGTAAAAACTTATATAATTTTTATAAAAATAACTTTTATAAAAATAACAGAATGGCTTCACGAGGAAGCCATTCCATTGCCGAGCCCGACGCCGCGAGAGACAAAGGCGAGCGCGACGACTCCTCTCCGGCGACCACGCGGCTCCGACCACCATTCTGACGTGTAGACGCCGGCGAGCTGAACCAGAGCTCGGTTCGGTCTTCTCCGCGCCAGACCCGACCGAAAACAGGTAATCCCCCTCCCTGTTTTCTCTCTGTTTCACGGCCGTGGAACGGCCTGCGTGTTGGGTCGTTTTCTTGGCGGTTTTGTGACGAAAATTAGGAGGATTTAGGGGTGTGTGAGGGGCGATCCACGGAGGGCTGGAGTGCCCTGTTTTCAGAGTGAAAACCGTGAGGTGTGTTGTGCATTTCGGGTTTCTGATTTTAGAAGCCCTAATTTATGTTAAATTATGCTTAATAGGTTAGAATATGATCGATTGGTGAGGAATTAGGCGAGAATTGATGAAAAATCGAAAAGGGGGAAAATTCCGGGTTAGGGCAGATTCGGGCTTTTGCTAAATTGACCTAGTTCCGGTTGTTTGTTTTGAAATTCGTTTTGGCAGATTAAAATAGGTTATTAGAGGAGCACGTGGTCGCTGGAATCGTTCGATTCCGACCACCGGTGCAAAAGTTATGCACGTTTGAGTTTCGGGTCGGTTTTTACCGAACCCAAAATAGTGGCCCGTTTAGTTAGATTTTAGTTGGAATAAGCTAGAAATAGTAGTTTAAGATGTTTTTAAGAAAATAAGAGTTTAGTTATTATGCCTAGCGAGTTCTAATGCAATGTTTTGATATGTTAGGTTTTTCAGGTTCTACGGTTAAGAGTCAGAATTCAGATAAACTGCTAAGGACGTCAGGTAAGTAGTGTTGCATGCGTGTTGCCTTCGGGCCTACATCACAGAACGTTAGGTTATGTTGCATGTTTTTATGTATGTTTAGCTTTCTCACGCATCATGTTTTAAGTAAAGTACGAAAATGTTTTAGCATATGTTTTCACAATTGAATGTAGAAACAACAACGATGTAAAATGAAAATGTAAAGTGTCTGAGGGAAGTGGTTCACCCTTCAGATGTAAATTGTGGAACGTCCAGAAAATGTAAAGTGTCTGAGGGAAGTGGTTCACCCTTCAGATGTAGATCGTGGAACGTCCAGAAAATGTAAAGTGTCTGAGGGAAGTGGTTGACCCCTCAGATGTAGATTGTGGAACGTCTAGAGATGGAGAAACTAATCCGCCCTCCATTGGTAGAGGATTACATGTATGTATGTATATACGATGAAACGAAATGAAACGATTATGTACGATGAAACGAAACGAAACGAAATGATTATGAACGATGAAACGAAACGAAACGAAATGATTATGTACTATGAAACGAAATGAGACGTTTATGTATGATTGAAACGATAGAAACTGCATATGTTAGGTTAAATGTTTTAAATTCATATTGTCACTACTTGCTAAGCATTAGGCTTATAGTGTGAGTTCTGTGATGTAGGTGCTGAAGAACAGGTACGGTGAGATTTCATGAGCATGCTAGGATCATGGACGCAGTTGGAGGAGTACGACCATGGTGGCAACCCGGCAATATTGTTAGGGCGATTCCGACCGTGGTTAGTAGGTGTCTGTGGCTAGTATGTGGACGTGTCTGTTTTGGGTATGTTTACGTGTCGTTTTGATTAAGAAAGAGAATGAAAATGTTTAAGTATGTGGATCGGATGATTTGATAGAAAAACGTATGAAATGTTAAGTTTTGATGTAAATGTAGTAGAAGTAGAAAGAGAATGAAAATGTTTAAGTATGTGGATCGAATGATTTGATAGAAAAACGTATGAAAGTAGAGTCTTTGATGTGTATGATGCGGTAGTAGAATATCTAAGATGTGAAGTCTTTATTTTGGAGAACATACTGGAACTGTTTGGGTATTTTAACTGTTTGGTCGTTTTTAAAACAGGTAAGGATACGCTCAATTTTTAGAGCGATCCACGCAGTTTGTTTTCTTGAAAGTATAGGTTATATTAGTGTTTTGTTTTAACTGATTTTACTTTAATGGTTTTAGTCTAGTTTTAAATGTTTTAAAAGTCGAAATGTTTTACGCTAAAAAAATGTTTAAGTCAAAGTTAGACCTTAAAGGTTGTTAGAGGTTGGTTAATTGTCTAAGTCAGTTTTCTTTTAAAGTGACAAGTAAAAATGAAAAAAAAAATTTATGTGAATACACGAGGGCTTAGGTAAAGGTTATGTCAATGTAAAGTCAAGTCCTGTGACGGCCCTACGGGGTTGGGGTCGTGACAGTTGGGTCCTCAATACATGTCGTTCTCATCACTTCAAGTTAAAACCTTGTATGTGAAATTGATAACTAAGGTTCTAACTGTAACACCCGGCTTTACAGAATATTGATATTTTAATATAAATGGCATTTTTGTAAATATGTCAAATCAAACCCGTTTTATGAAAGGAAAGCGTCGTTAGAATCCTACTTATTAATTTGAATATTAAGAAAATTATGAGAATTTTCGGAGTAGTAACGCTTAATTCCGAGTAATTACGTTTCTCGAAACGTAAAGGACACTTTGGTAAAAATAGCAAACAAGGTCCGAATTGCGAACGGACAGTTTCAATTGAACCCTTATAATAAGTAGGAGTTATTGGGGAAATAAGAAAATTTGGAAGAACCGAATCGTTAACTAAATAACCAAACAAATGGCGAAACTAATATAAAAACAATAGAATGGCAAAATGGTAATTTGCTAAGTTAAATTTTAATTAAAACCCTTATTTTTCTCTTCTTCTCCCTCGTCCACGCGACTCCTTCTCTGGTTTCTCTCCCTGGCGATTCTCAATCGCCTCTCACGGCTTTCCTCCGTTCCGGCGATTCTCCTCCTCCGATCGACTCGTTTCTTCTGTGTTTTCTCCTCCTCTCTCAACCCTAGATATGACTCAACGCTTTTGGAACGTTATAGTTTGGTTTTTGGGTCGTTTAACGGTTAGGGTTCCATTTAGGGTTTTGCGAAAAATGTAAATTAGAGTTTGAAATTAATAGGTTTACCGTTGTTATAGATATAATAGACATATTGAACGCTATTGGACAAAGTTAAGTTGATTTGTGAGAAATGTTAAAATTGGAGAATTTAGGGATTTTTGGAAAAAGCTCGTTAGTTAGGGTTTTGAACTATCGAGCATTGATTGTTCGTTTAAATGCCTCGATTAGTTAACTTAGAGCTTTAAGGAATTTCCTTAGTTAAGGTTTCGTTAAATTTGGACGTTTAATAGTTTAGACTCGTTTTAACGATAATTTGGTGAAATTGCCTAGGTGAACGCTCGTGGACGGAGTTTGGATTGCATCGTGCACGAGGTAAGTTCTCGTGACTTGCTTTGACCGATTGGTCTACACCGTACGTCGACGTCGTCTCGAGGAGTTTTGGAGATGCGTATGTTTATTTGCTTTGGTTGGGTAGACATGTTTAGTTGTTTTATAGGTTATAGGTTATGTATTTATAGTCTTGATGATATATATGCGATTGTTTACCTTATGTCATATTGAACTGCTCACGCATCATGGTTTTTCAGTTATGCATAGAAAATGAATTTCCGCACCATGTTTTACAGAAAATGGCGATGTGGCCTGCAGAGGGGCTATTGATCTATTGTGTAGGCTCGAAAGGGTCTGTCACAATACCACATCTATATTGTACTCATACAGTTTACAGTTTACAGTTTACAGTTTACAGGTCACGTGAGGTGCGGCTCAGGCACGGCTGTACGTGTTGTAAGCGTGCACCCCCCTCCTCTAGCTGGAAAGGGTAGTCGCCCGCTGGATGAGCTTTCTCCGGTTAGGGAGATAGGATCTCGGTGACACCTACAGTGCATAATAAAGTAAAGAAAATGACGCATGGTTTACGAGCTCACACGCATAGCATGCATTTACATTTAAGAGTCTTACTGAGATTTTTGTCTCATAGTGTGTCCGTATGGTGTAGGTGACTTCGACATAGGTGAGGATGAGATCCCTCCACCTGAGGAGTGACACAGTTGATGGAGGATGGCTCGCGGTGGTGTGCTGGCGCAGTCGAGGGGCATTTTGACCTGTGGGACTCATGGTTAGGTGTTTTGATGTTTTTGGGAATTGCCGGGCTGAAATGAATAATTGTACAGGTAGAAACATTTTAGGGTGTTAGTGATGAGAACGACGTGTATTGAGGACCCAATAACCTTCATGGACGCGTAATTAAGACTTAGTAATGCGTTTGATGAAGTATAAGAAACTTCACTTCAATCGATTTGTTCCAAAAGAGCTGAACGTATCAAGCAAATGAAGTTGAGTGTTACACGACTTGTGGTTAGAACCTTAGTTATCAATTTCACATTCAAGGTTTTAACTTGAAATGATGAGAACGACGTGTATTGAGGACCTAACAACCTTCATGGATGCGTAATTAATACTTAGTAATGCGTTTGATGAAGTTTAAGAAACTTCACTTCAATCGATTTGTTCCAAAAGAGCTGAACATATCAAGCAAATGAGGTTGAGTATTACATGACTTGTGGTTAGAACCTAAGTTATCCATTTCACATTCAAGGTTTTAACTTGAAGTGATGAGAACGACGTGTATTTTGGACCCAATAACTTTCATCGACGTGTAATTAAGACTTAGTATTGCGTTTGATTAAGTATAAGAAACTTCACTTCAATCGATTTGTTCCAGAAGAACTGAACGTATCATGCAAATGAGGTTGACTTGTACATGACTTGTGGTTAGAACCTAAGTTATCCATTTCACATTCAAGGTATTTAACTTGAAGTGTGAGAAAGACGTGTATTAAGGACCCAACAACCTTCATAGACGCGTCATTAAGACTTAGTAATGCGTTTGATGAATTATAATAAACTTCACCTTAATCGATTGAATGCAAAAGAACTTAACGTATCAAGCAAATGAGGTTGACTGTTACATGACTTGTGGTTAAAATCTAAGTTACCCATTTCACATTCAAGGTTTTAACATGAAGTGACGAGAACGACGTGTATTGAGGACCCAATAACCTTCGAGGACGCGTAATTAAGGCTTAGTAATGAGTTTGATGAAGTATAAGAAACTTTTCTTGAATCAATTTGTTCTAAAAGAGTTGAACGTATTAAGAAAATAAGGTTGAATGTTATATGACTTGTGGTTAGAACCTAAGTTATCCATTTAACATTCAAGGTTTTAACTTGAAGTGACGAGAACGACATGTATTGAGGACACAATAACGTTCATGGATGCGTAATTAAGACTTAGTAATACGTTTGATGAAGTATAAGAAACTTCACTTAAATCGATTTGTTTCAAAAGAGCTGAACGTATCAAGCAAATGAAGTTGAGTGTTACACGACTTGTGGTTAGAACCTTAGTTATCAATTTCACATTCAAGGTTTTAACTTGAAGTGATGAGAACGACGTGTATTGAGGACCTAACAACCTTCATGGATGTGTAATTAATACTTAGTAATGCGTTTGATGAAGTTTAAGAAACTTCACTTCAATCGATTTGTTCCAAAAGAGCTGAACATATGAAGGTTATTGGTTCCTCAATACACGTCGTTCTCATCACTTCAAGTTAAAACATCGAATGTAAAATAGATAACATAGGTTCTAACCACAAGTCTTGTAACACTCAATCTCATTTGCTTGATACGTTCACCTCTTTTAGAACAAATCGATTCAAGTGAAGTTTCTTATACTTCAACAAACGCATTACTAAGCCTTAATTATGCGTCTATGAAGGTTATTGTGTCCTCAATACACGTCATTCTCGTCACTTCAAGTTAAAACCTTGAATGTTAAATGGATAACTTAGGTTCTAACCACAAGTCATGTAACATTCAACCTCATTTTCTTAATACGTTCAACTCTTTTAGAACAAATTGATTCAAGAAAAGTTTCTTATACTTCATCAAACACATTACTAAGCCTTAATTACGCGTCCTTGAAGATTATTGGGTCCTCAATACACGTCGTTCTCGTCACTTCAAGTTAAAACCATGAATGTGAAATGGATAACTTAGATTTTAACCACAAGTCATGTAACAGTCAACCTCATTTGCTTGATACGTTAAGTTCTTTTGCATTCAATCGATTAAGGTGAAGTTTATTATAATTCATCAAACGTTTTATTAAGTCTTAATGATGCGTCCATGAAGGTTGTTGGGTCCTCAATACACGTCGTTCTCACACTTCAAGTTAAATACCTGGAATGTGAAATGAATAACTTAGGTTCTAACCACAAGTCATGTACCAGCCAACCTCATTTGCATGATTCGTTCAGTTCTTTTGGAACAAATCGATTGAAGTGAAGTTTCTTCTACTTCATCAAACACATTACTAAGTCTTAATTACACGTCGATGAAAGTTATTGGGTCCACAATACACGTCGTTCTCATCACTTCCAGTTAAACCCTTGAATGTGAAATGGATAACTTATGTTCTAACCACAAGTCATGTAATACTCAACCTCATTTGCTTGATATGTTCAGCTCTTTCGGAACAAATCGATTGAAGTGAAGTTTCTAACACTTCATCAAACGCATTACTAAGTATTATTTACGCGTCCATGAAGGTTGTTGGGTCTTCAATACACGTCGTTCTCATCACTTCAAGTTAAAACCTTGAATGTGAAATTGATAACTAAGGTTCTAACCACAAGGCGTGTAACACTCAACACCATTTGCTTGATAAGTTCAGCTCTTTTGGAGCAAATCGATTGAAGTGAAGTTTCTTATACTTCATCAAACACATTACTAAGTCTTAATTATGCATCCATGAAGGTTATTTGGTGCTCAATACACGTCGTTCTCGTCACTTCAAGTTAAAACCTTGAATGTGAAATTGATAACTTAGTGTCCAACCACAAGTCATGTAACACTCAACCTCATTTGCTTGATACGATCAGCTCTTTTGAAACAAATCGATTGAAGTGAAGTTTCTTATACTTCATCAAACGCATTACTAAGTCCTAATTACGCGTCTATGAAGGTTATTGGGTCCTCAATACACATCGTTGTCATAACTTCAAGTTAAAACTTCGAATGTGAATTGGATAACTTAGGTTCTAACCACAAGTCTTGTAACACTCAACGTCATTTGCTTGATACGTTCAACTCTTTTAGAACAAATCGATTCAAGTGAAGTTTCTTATACTTCATCCAACGCATTACTAAGCCTTAATTACGCGTCCGTGAAGGTTATTGGGTCCTCAATACACGTCGTTCTTGTCACTTCAAGTTAAAACCTTGAATGTTAAATGGATAACTTAGGTTCTAACCACAAGTCATGTAACACTGAATCTCATTTGCTTGATATGTTCAGCTCTTTTGGAACAAATCGATTGAAATGTGAATGCATAATCTATATGACATGTGAATGCATGACAATATAACAAATTATATCAACATATAAAATAAATGAAATAGTGACTGGGTTGACCTTTGGGTATTTCTAAAATTACAATCCCAAAATTAAAAAAATAAAACTAAGATTCCTAATCTTCGTCTCTTCGTAACCGCCTCATCCAAATGATCAGCTTCAAAAATTCACAAATCAAATTTGTGAATTCATATCCGATTGGGCAACATCATAAGTTTTCGTCAATAGGTCAAATCTTTGACGAAAACTCCATCCATGGCCTTGAAGTCTCAGATCTCCATCACAAGATTACAAATATGATAAAAATGCATAATTTTAGAAAAAAATCCTAACCCAAACAACCGACTTAATTTTGATCACTATTTCATGTCATGCAAAACATACATTCACAATATTTATTCATAAATATATAATGCATAAAATCTAATTCTAACACATATCACAATTTACATTAAATTGTATCATCAAAAATATTTTTAGACTAATAAAACCTGGCTCTGATATCATTTGTTGGTTTTCGAGGTTTCTACGCATGGCGGAATTCACTATTATTCATAATAATAGTGACATGCGTTACCCTGTGACTTTAAAACTATTTTAAAATCATCAAAAAACCATAAATTGGATCGTCTAAAAGAAATTATTTTTGATAAATATGTAATTTTTCAAAATGTAAACAATTTACATTGAGAAAAATTATTAGAATTTAGATTGGGAAATAATAAAAAGAAATACCTTTTTGGAGCAACGCTTTTACTCAGGTACTCCCGTCTGATCTTAACAGCTTTAACTCAGGATCAGGTGTTTTTCCCGAAGACTTTGATACCGTCGAGTCTTCTCTAAAGATCTTTACACTTAAATCTCCTGACGTGTGGGCGTCTCTCTTACAAGAACAATACACTCTTATATTTCTGGAAAGACGTGTTCTCAACACATGAGACGTCTCTCTTCGATCTTAGAAAACATTTTTCTAAAATCGAATACGGAAAGGTCACACCTTTTTCTCTAGGGATTTGTATTTCAGTCGTTCTAAGTCGTACTCTATCAAATCACATTTGAAAATTTTTATAGATATGTTATAAAATTAATTTTTAGATTTATTTTAATAAAAACTAATTTTTAAAAATAAATCGTATCTAATCAAATCTAATTTGATTAGCAGTTGATTTATCGAGTAAATCAAATTTATCGATTAATCATATAATCTAAAAACAGTTTTTAGAATATATTTATGAAAACTACATTTCAAGATAATCTCATCTTATGAGATTTTTCAGATCTACTTTTAAATAGTAAACAAACTATAAGTCAACTGTAGATCAAATATAATTTGATCAGATTTTCTAGATCTACTTTTATTCAAATTTCAAAAATCTGATTTGATAGTTTGTTACATAACTACTTTAAATTTGAAGATCAAATCTCATCTGATGAGATTCTTCAAATTTAATTCAAATCCCTTAAAAATATCTCATCTAATGAGATATTTTATTTTGAATTCAAAATATAAAAAACTATTTATATATTTTGAATAATAATATATTCATTTGAGTGTTTATAAATGATTAATCTGATTAATCATTTATATATTTATTCTTGTAACATGGAAAATAAATAGTGATATAACATAACAGAGGGACCGATGGACCTATTGTGATGACCCAAATATGCACGTATGGGTACGATGGCTGCACGAACCGGAACCCGGATGGCGGTACGTCCGCGCGGGCGAACCGGAAGGTGACAGGTCGTAAAAAGGGGGTCGTCACAATCTCACATCGCTTGGGGAAGTATGTGGAAATGAAACATATGTAAAGAGACCCTTCCAACATAGCAAGACGCGTTTTGGAGCACAATTGGCAACGGATCCCATAAGAACTCCGAAGTTAAAAGTGCTTCGGCGAGAGCAATTCCAGGTTGGGTGACCTTCCGGGAAGTTCTCGCCAAACAAAGCCGTGAGGGGAGGATATTGGGCTGCGGCCCAATCCCTAGAGCGGACAATATCTTGCTGGGAAACGGGGTCGTTACAAATGGTATCAGAGCCTGTACCCAACCGGAAATGTGGCCAACGAGGACGTTGGGCCCCCGAGGGGGGGTGATTGTGATGACCCAAATATGCACGTATGGGTACGATGGCTGCACGAACCGGAACCCGGATGGCGGTACGTCCCCGCGGGCGAACCGGAAGGTGACAGGTCGTAAAAAGGGGGTCGTCACAATCTCACATCGCTTGGGGAAGTATGTGGAAATGAAACATATGTAAAGAGACCCTTCCAACATAGCAAGACGCGTTTTGGAGCACAATTGGCAACGGATCCTATAAGAACTCCGAAGTTAAAAGTGCTTCGGCGAGAGCAATTCCAGGTTGGGTGACCTTCCGGGAAGTTCTCGCCAAACAAAGCCGTGAGGGGAGGATATTGGGCTGCGGCCCAATCCCTAGAGCGGACAATATCTTGCTGGGAAACGGGGTTGTTACACCTATAGCCCTAAGCTCCAATAATATTTGTTAATTAACATAAACTCTTTATATTAAATAACACAATTATTAACTCTAGAGTAATTCTATTAAATACCTAGTGCTGCACTCTTAGAACTATAAAGTATATTTACTCAAAGTAATGCCCATTGATATAGTCATTACATATGTATTAATCCTCCATTAAGATTCGTAATAGAGCTAGGTATAAAGTCCGTTAACCTCTCATATTACATCTTTATCCTTGACTACCATTAGTTCTTGATTGAATAATTAATTCATAACATTTATGAATTTGCGCGCTAATTATTCAATCCCTGAACTAACAAACAAGGGAATCTTGTATTATGGATTTCATTGTATCAATGTTAGTATTTCCAGCTACTCATTTAATTTATTCCCAAAATACAAGGTTTATGTAATGCAACTCATATAAAACTGTACCGAGTAAATCAAAGATTAAATTATAATGAAATAGGAGTCTACTAAATACAATGAATTAAGATCATACATATATGACCATCATTATGATAAAATTAATTGTTCTTCATTCAACGGATATTATAAGAACAATATAATTTCATCTGGTCCAATCATATGTAATCATATTATATAAAATACAATCACTTTATGTCACTACATATATAGTCGGGATATGACTACATGTAATGACCCCAACCCGGTAAGGGCCGTCACGGCCTAACCATAACTTACTCCTAACTTAGCCTCCATAAGTTTACATGGAAATTCTCTCTTTTTTTTTTTTTACAAAACCCTTTCCATAATACTTAAACAAACTATAAACAATTAAACAAAATCAATAAAATAAAAGGGGGGGCAAAATTGACAAATGCCAGCCAAAGGAAGGGCGACTGATCGCCCTTCCTTACTGGCGAACAGTCGCCAGAATAGAAACGCGAGGGGCGATCGATCGCCGATATTTGGGCGATCGATCACCACCACCAAAAACATGAGGGGCGATCGATCGCCCCTTTTATAGGCGATCGATCGCCAGGCTCTCTGGAAAATCCAGAGAGCCGCCCTTTCCTTAGCCGACCGATCGCCCTATGTGGCGATCGATTGGCAATGGCTCTGGAATCCGAATTCCAGAGCCTTGCTTCTTCTCCTCACAACCTGCAAACACTTCTTCATTACTTCACCTTCACAACACTCAACGAAATCACCTTCATCCCCTTCATATAAACATAACACAACTTCACCATTTACCTAAAACATATGGCACCAAACGTAGGTTATACATTGTCAAATTTTACAAAAAACTAACCACGTGGATCGCTCTAAAAACCGAGCGTATCCCTACCGTTTAAACACCTAAAATCATCAAACAACAATCCAACAAAATCCACAAACCAACATCGCCATAAACATCACCATCCCTAAAACTTTCTCAAAACAACTACATTTATCAAATTATTCAAAATAACTTAACTCCAAACCTAACTCCACTATACAATTCACCCAAAATTCATACTTTCTATACGTCCTAGAATCCATAACATCATCCAGTATTAATCTAATCCACACCTACTTACCACCAAATAGCCTGGAGTACACTGACGAGTCGTCAAGCCTAGCCAAAACACACCCCGTCGCCACGAGCACCATCCGTCGACCACCTATTCCTTGTCATCAAGAGAAACTCTCACCTTTACACCTGTCACCTATATCGTACAACATAAACATTAAGCCTAATGCTTAGTAAGGGGATGCACTATACTTTACATATACATGAATGCATGAATTCATAAAACTTATTCTTTTACTTGTTCATATTCTTTTTCGTAACATGAATCGTGTTGGGGAGGTAGGCAAGTGCGTGTACATAGTCCTTTCGGCAGTATTCATGGTCCAATTATGGACAGTGATTCATGGTCCCTCGAGTTGGACGGTTTTGTTGTTCATGGCTATACCACCCCATCTTACATAATCATTTCATACATTTCATTTTCATGCATGTAAAACATTTCATATTCCGTTGAGAAAACATGATGCATGAGGAAATCTGTAACGCCCCCGAACCCACCCTGGCTCGGTCGCTACATTGCTAACCAATCCCACGTTAAAACATAAACTCCCAAACATAAAAGAAACTTACACAGCTGAATTTACAACTAAACTCCCGAAACTCTCTTACTTCGTACCTAGTTGCCTAGACTCATCAATTCCTTTACCCCTAACCTTTCAGCACCATGGCGTCTTTCCCGAAAATTTCGGCAAAGTAACGCCTGAAAATGGCGCCTCCAAAATGCTAGGTACCTGCACACAAACCAATCCCAACCAGATTCAGAATATTTCTAACCATCTAACCAACCTACGAAATCTCTAACAAACCACATATCGCCAAGAAATGCTATCAACATACAAAATAAGGAAAATCTCCAATATAGGGTAACACTTCACCCTGACCTATGACTATTTACAACGAATACACATCAGACATCCACCCAAAAAGAACTACACATTTCCATCAACTTACAAGCAGACATTTACAATACTACCAAAATACAAAACCCACATTCTCCGAAGACCATGGTCGAGGCGCCCCGACAATTGCCTGCACCGGCATACCGCGTACATCATCAACTGCGTCCCAATCCTAGCTTTCCTCGCAACTCCAACCTGTACTCCTTTCGTCACCTACACCACAGAACACACACACACACGTAAGCTTACGCTTAGCAAGTAGGGAATAACAATATAAACAAGCCCAATGCACACTCAAGCTCACCCAACCCAAACATAACGACACAACACTACTCGGCACTACAACGCAACACAACATTACCCAATACGACATCATAACACCACACTCCAAGGCAACTCAACAAACCGACTCAACACAACACAACAACAATACAATGCAGTCAACCTAGCACATGTAGTTTCTACTCTCGGTTGTATGTATCACGTTCTCATTTCGTCAATCGTAGGCGTACCTCTCTCGTAGAATATCCATTCTACTCGAGACACATTTGCGTACCTCTCGAGTAGCACTCGAGACACAGTTGCGTACCTCTCGAGTAGCACTCGAGACACATTTGCGTACCTCTCGAGTATCACTCGAGACACATTTGCGTACCTCTCGAGTAGCACCCGAGACACAGTTGCGTACCTCTCGAGTAGCACTCGAGACACAGTTGCGTACCTCTCGAGTATCACTCGAGACACAGTTGCGTACCTCTCGAGTAGCACTCGAGACACATTTGCGTACCTCTCGAGTAGCACTCGAGACACAGTTGCGTACCTCTCGAGTATCACTCGAGACACAGTTGCGTACCTCTCGAGTAGCACTCGAGACACATTTGCGTACCTCTCGAGTATCACTCGAGACACATTTGCGTACCTCTCGAGTAGCACTCGAGACACAGTTGCGTACCTCTCGAGTAGCACTCGAGACACATTTGCGTACCTCTCGAGTATCACTCGAGACACATTTGCGTATCTCTCGAGTAGCACTCGAGACACAGTTGCGTACCTCTCGAGTAGCACTTGAGACACAGTTGCGTACCTCTCGAGTATCACTCGAGACACAGTTGCGTACCTCTCGAGTATCACTCGAGACACAGTTGCATACCTCTCGAGTAGAAATTCTTCCACTCGAGACACCTCGAAGCAAAGCAACCAACTCACAATTCAAACCAAGTAGAGCAACCAACTAACAATTCAAACAAAGCAAAGAAATCAACAAACAACAATTCCCTACCGTTCCGTGGTGTAGGCCCGAAGGCAAAACAAACGTCCTCTACTTACCTGAACTCTTGCACCGCACTTACTCGCTTTGGCTATGTAAATTTCCCCACTCGGTAACCTATCACATTCACAAAATTCACTTAAGCATCAAAATTCACTTCTAAAATATTTAAACTAACTCTAACTACAAATATTCAAACCTCATTAAAATCAAGCCTACATTCTTCAATTATTCTCAAACTACTATTTCTAGCCTAATCCAACTAAAACTTAACTAAACGGGCCACTAATTTGGGTTCGATAAAAACCGACCTGAAACTTCAAACGCGCGTAACTTTTGCGTCGGTTATCGGAATCGAACGATTCCAGCGGCCACGCACTCCTCTAATAACCTATTTTAACCTGCCAAAATGAATTTGAAAACAAACGACCCTAGCTAGGTCAAAATAGCAAAAACCCGAACCTGCCCTTCACCCAAAAATTTCCCCATTTCAATTTTTCATCAATTCTCCTCCAATTCCACACCAATCAATCTCCTATACCCTCAATTAGCATAAACTAACCAAAAATCTCGAAGTACAAGCAAAACCCCGAAATACCCCAAAGAGGGCTTTCTGGTTTTTCGCCCAAATTGGGCTCCCCATGGCCAGGCGATGAAAGCTGACCATAAACCTGGCCATTCGACGCCAAGAACGGCCAAAAACAGCCGGTGATCGGAGCTCAAACCAGCTCCTCACCCTCGACCAAAAACAGAACCGAAACAGGGCGTAAAATCAACTCACCGGTTCGGTTCGCGCGCGGAGAAGGCCGGAAACCTGCTCCTCGTCTTCGTCTGGCCGGAGACCGTCGGAAGTCACCGGCGAACGCCTCGCCGTCGCCGCCCTGCGTCTCCCCTGTTCTGCTCCCCTGCCTTCGGCGTCGGGCCCGAGCGCAAAATGGCTTCCTCGAAGCCATTTTGTGTTCTGTTTTTTTTTTATAAATTATATTAAATAATAATAATAATAATAATAATAATAATAACAACATTAATAATTAACGTTATCCTTTTTCCCTTAAAAAATTTTCGTTAAATCTCGTTCTTAAATTATAAATTTTCTTAAATTGACTTTCATCCCGTACCCAGCTTAAGTTCTCCATTTAGAATATTCGAACACCAATTAATTAATCAATTAGTTTAACCAAATTTATTCCCTTCTCTTTTAAATTAATTAAAACGACTATTTTCTTATTCCTTTATTTTGTCTCCAATTTTCCTTAAAAAAAACCCGGGTGTTACAAAATCTACGTACAACTTATCATCAAAACATATCATCAAGCAAATCACAACGTACATAGACATACACTAATCTTAACGAACTTCACAAACAACTAATAACTAACATCCTAGGCTACCCGACTCATTAAACCCCACAATCATAAAATCATCATCAAAACAACAAAAGCCTAACGTTGACACGATGTAGGGCCTTAAGGGCAGGAAACCTAGCACCCACTTACCTGGCGTCCGTAGCAAGCCGTGTACCGTCAGAAAAGTCGTCTCCACCTAAAGCATTTCACAAATAAGGGCATTAAAATCGATCCTAAATAAACGAATCCCAAACTTAAACCAAGCTCCTAACTAAGGAAATTCTTTCCTAAAACTTCATTTTCTCCATTCGGGCATTTCATCGAGCACGTTGTGCTCACCAACTTAAAAACTCCATTAATAGCTTTTCTTCAAACTCCAACAATCCCAAAATTAACCTAACAATTACCCAAACACCAATAATCCATTCAATCTACCTAAATAACAACAAGGTAACCTAAATGGGTAAAATAATCGCTATCCCATCGATTTCTAACAAAATCCATAAATTTCTCACAAAACCCTAACCATAAATCACTCCAAAAACGTCAAACTAATGTGTATAATACTCTAAGCTTACCTAGGGTTTGATTGTTGAAGGAAATCGGAGAAGAACGTCGACGAAAGAGGTGGAGTGATTGGTCGACGGAGAGACACCGTGGGAGAGGAGATCGCACGAGGGAGAGGGGGAAAACCCCTTTTCGTTGTCTGGAGATGGAGAAACAGAAAGGGGAGGGGGAGGGTTTTATTTAATTTAACACAATTTACTTTCTAAATTACACAAACGCCGTTCCATCAATTCTTTAGTTTAACTCGATGTTTCGTCTCTCGATTTAGTTTCTTCGAAATTCGCTTATTCCTCCAAATATTCCAACTTATTTCTAGGGTTCTAACGAAACTCTCCGTTCGTAAAAGGGATTTAATTTACTATTTTTACGACTTAAAACACTATAGGCGGAAAACCGTAACTCAGCGTTACACTATCGATTTGGATTTTTAAAAATTTACTTATTTTTCTAAAAATCCCCATAAATTCCTAGGGTCCTAATAAAACCTCCCGCTCACAGAACGGACCTAATTTACTTATTTACGAAAATACCCTTGGAGCGAAAACTCGAAAAACTTGGGTGTTACACTACACGTTCTCAACGAAGAGAACTGTATTTATAACTTTATTAATTTGAAGATCCTTTACTTCAAATATAAGTCATGGACTATTCCTTTTTAAATTTAATCCCACATATGTAAATTTAAAATTGCATAAATAATCAAGGATTTTTCTTTGAATTTATAAAGCATATCGAATAATGCAAACATAAAAATTTGTCATAAAATTTATTTATTAGTTACAGCAATAAAAATGTTCATAACATTTACTTGATGGGCACATTATTCCCAACACACAATACACATCGTTCTCATCACTTCAAGTTAAAACCTTGAATGTGAAATAGATAACTTATGTTCTAACCACAAGTCATGTAACACTCAAACTCATTTGCTAGATACGATCAGCTCTTTTGGAACAAATCGATTGAAGTGAAGTTTCTTATACTTATTCAAACACATTACTAAGTCTTAATTATGCATCCATGAATGTTTTTGGGTCCTCAATACACATCGTTCTCATCACTACAAGTTAAAACTTCGAATGTGAAATGGATAACTTAGGTTCTAACCACAAGTTTTGTAATACTTAACCTCATTTGCTTGATACGTTCAACTCTTTTAGAACAAATCGATTCGAGTGAAGTTTCATATACTTCATCAAACGCATTACTAACTCTTTATTACGGGTCCATGAAGGTTATTGGGACCTTAATACTCGTCGTTCTCATCACTTCAAGTTGAAACCTTGAATGTGAAACAGATAAATTAGGTTTTAACCACAAGTCATGTAACAGTCAACCTCATTCGCTTGATACGTTCAATTCTTTTGGAACAAATCGATTTAAGTGAAGTTTCTTATACTTCATCAAACGCATTACTAAGTCTTAATTACGCGTCCATGAAGGTTGTTAGGTCCTCAATACACATCGTTCTCATCACTTCAAGTTAAAACCATGAATGTGAAAAGGATAACTTAGGTTCTAACCACAAGTCATGTAACACTTAACCTCATTTGCTTGATACGTTCAGTTCTTTTGGAACAAAACGATTGAAGTGAATATTTTTATACATTATCAAACACATTACTAAGTCTTAATGTGATGACCCGAATATGCACGTATGGGTACGATGGCTGCACGAACCGGAACCTGGATGGCGGTACGTCCGCGCGGGCGAACCAGAAGGTGTTAGGTCGTAAAAAGGGGGTCGTCACAATCCCACATCGCTTGGGGAAGTATATGGAAATGAAACATATGTAAAGAGACCCTTCCAACATAGCAAGACGCATTTTGGAGTACAATTGACAACGGATCCCATAAGAACTCCGAAGTTAAAAGAGCTTCGGCGAGAGCAATTCCAGGTTGGGTGACCTTCTGGGAAGTTCTCGCTAAACAAAGCCGTGAGGGGAGGATATTGGGCTATGGATCAATCCCCAGAGCGGACAATATCTTGCTGGGATAAGAGGTTGTTACAAATGGTATCAGAGCCTGTACCCAACCGGAAATGTGGCCAACGAGGACGTTGGGCCCTCGATGGGGGGTGATTGTGATGACCCGAATATGCACGTATGGGTACGATGGCTGCACGAACAGGAACCCGGATGGCGGTACGTCCGCGCGAGCGAACCGGAAGGTTTCACAATCCCACATCGCTTGGGGAAGTATATGGAAATGAAACATATGTAAAGAGACCATTCCAACATAGCAAGACGCGTTTTGGAGCACAATTGACAAAGGATCCCATAAGAACTCAAAAGTTAAAAGTGCTTCGGCGAGAGCAATTCCAGGTTGGATGACCTTCTGGGAAGTTCTCGACAAACAAAGCCGTGAGGGGAGGATATTGGGCTACGGATCAATCCCCAGAGCGGACAATATCTTGCTGGGATAAGGGGTCGTTACACTTAACTACACGTCGATGAAGGTTATTGGGTCCGCAACACACGTCGTTCTCATCACTTCAAGTTAAAACCTTGAATGTGAAATGGATAACTTAGGTTCTAACCACAAGTCATGTAACACTCAACCTCATTTGCTTGATATGTTCAGCTCTTTTGGAACAAATCGATTGAAATGAAGTTTCATATACTTCATCAAACGTATTACTAAATCTTAATTACGCATCCATGAAGGTTATTGGGTCCTCAATACACGTCGTTCTCATCACTTCAAGTAAAAACCTTGAACGTGGAATGAATAACTTAGGTTTTAACCACAAGCCATGTAAAAGTCAACTTCATTTGCTTGATATGTTCAGTTCTTTTGGAACAAATCGATTGAAGTGAAGTTTCTTATACTTCATCAAACGCATTACTAAGTCTTAATTACGCGATCATGAAGGTTGTTGGGTCCTCAATACACGTCGTTCTCATCACTTCAAGTTAAAACCATGATTGTGAAATGGATAACTAAGTTTCTAACCACAAGTCATGTAACACTCAACCTCATTTTCTTGATACGTTCAGCTATTTTAGAACAAATAGATTGAAGTGAAGATTCTTATACATTATCAAATACATTTCTAAGTCTTAATTACACGTCGATAAAGGTTATTGGGTCCTTAATACTCGTCGTTCTCATCACTTCAAGTTAAAACTTCGAATGTGAAATGGATAACTTAGGTTTTAACCACAAGTCTTGTAACACTCAATCTGATTTTCTTCATACGTTCAACTCTTTTAGAACAAATCGATTCAAGTGAAGTTTCTTATACTTCATCAAACGTATTACTAAGCCTTAATTACGCATCCATGAAGGTTATTGGGTCCTCAATACACGTCATTTTCGTCACTTCAAGTTAAAACCTTGAATGTGAAATGGATAACTTAGGTTCTAACCAAAAGTCATGTAACACTTAACCTCATTTTCTTGATACGTTCAATTCTTTTAGAACAAATTGATTCAAGTAATGTTTCTTATATTTCTTCAAACGCATTATTAAGCCATAAATATGCATCCATGAAGGTTATTAGGTCCTCAATACACGTCGTTCTCGTCACTTTAAGATAAAACCTTGAATGTAAAATGGATAACTTAGGTTTTAACCACAAGTCATGAAATAGTCAACCTCATTTGCTTGATACGTTCAATTCTTTTGCAATTAATCGACTAAGGTGAAGTTTATTATACATCATCAAACGCATTACTAAGTCTTAATTACGCATCCCAGAAGGTTGTTGGGTCCTCAATACACATCGTTCTCATCACTTTAAGTTAAATACCTTGAATGTGAAATGGATAACTAAGGTTCAAACCACAAGTCATGTAACAGTCACCCTCATTTGCTTGATACGTTAAGTTCTTTTGGAACAAATCCATTGAAGTGAAGTTTCTTATACTTCATCAAACGCATTACTAAGTATTAATTACGTGTTCATGAAGGTTTTTGAGTCCTCAATACACGTCGTTCTCATCACTTCAAGTTAAAACCTTGAATGTGAATTGAATAACTTAGGTTTTAACCACAAGTCATGTAACAGTCAACCTCATTTGTTTGATATGTTCAATTCTTTTGGAACAAATCGATTGAAGTGAAGTTTCTTATACTTCATCAAACGCATTACTAATTTTTAATTACACGTCCATGATGGTTGTTGGGTCCTCAATACACATCGTTCTCATCATTTCAAGTTAAAACCATGAATGTGAAATGGATAACTTAGGTTCTAACCACAAGTCATGTAACACTCAACTCATTTGCTTGATATGTTCAGTTCTTTTGGAACAAATCGATTAAAGTGAAGATTCTTATACATCATGTAACACATTACTAAGTCCTAATTACACGTCGATGAAGGTTATTGGGTCCACAATACACATCGTTCTCATCACTTCAAGTTAAAACCTTGAATGTGAAATGGATAACTTATGTTCTAACCACAAGTCATGTAACACTCAACTTTATTTGCTTGATACGATCAGCTCTTTTGGAACAAATTGATTGAAGTGAAGTTTCTTATACTTATTCAAACGCATTACTAGGTCTTAATTATGCATCCATGAAGGTTTTTGGTTCCTCAATACACATCGTTCTCATCACTTCAAGTTAAAACTTCGAACGTGAAATGGATAACTTAGGTTCTAACCACAAGTCTTGTAACACTCAACCTCATTTGCTTGATACGTTCAACTCTTTTAGAACAAATCGATTCAAGTGAAGTTTCATATACTTCATCAAACGCATTACTAACTCTTCGTTACGGGTCCATGAAGGTTATTGGGTCCTTAATACTCGTCGTTCTCGTCACTTCAAGTTGAAACCTTGAATGTGAAACAGATAAATTAGGTTTTAACCTCAAGTCATGTAACAGTCAACCTAATTTGCTTGTTACGTTCAATTCTTTTGGAACAAATCGATTGAAGTGAAGTTTCTTATACTTCATCAAACACATTACTAAGTCTTAATTACGCGTCCATGAAGGTTGTTGGGTCCTCAATACACGTCGTTCTCATCACTTCAAGTTAAAACCTTGAATGTGAAATGGATAACTTAGGTTCTAACCACAAGTCATGTAATACTCAACCTCGTTTGCTTGATATGTTCAGCTCTTTTGGAAAAAATCGATTGAAATGAAGTTTCATATACTTCATCAAACGTATTACTAAATCTTAATTACGCATCCATGAAGGTTATTGGGTCCTCAATACACGTCGTTCTCATCACTTCAAGTTAAAACCTTGAACGTGGAATGAATAACTTAGGTTTTAACCACAAGCCATGTAAAAGTCAACTTCATTTGCTTGATACGTTCAGTTCTTTTGGAACAAATCGATTGAAGTGAAGTTTCTTATACTTCATCAAACGCATTACGAAGTCTTAATTACGCGATCATGAAGGTTGTTGGGTCCTCAATACACGTCGTTCTCATCACTTCAAGTTAAAACCATGATTGTGAAATGGATAACTAAGTTTCTAACCACAAGTCATGTAACACTCAACCTCATTTGCTTGATACGTTCAGCTCTTTTAGAACAAATCGATTGAAGTGAAGATTCTTATACATTATCAAATACATTTCTAAGTCTTAATTACACGTCGATAAAGGTTATTTGGTCCTTAATACTCGTCGTTCTCATCACTTCAAGTTAAAACTTCGAATGTGAAATGGATAACTTAGGTTTTAACCACAAGTCTTGTAACACTCAATCTGATTTTCTTCATACGTTCAACTCTTTTAGAACAAATCGATTCAAGTGAAGTTTCTTATACTTCATCAAACGTATTACTAAGCCTTAATTACACGTCCATGAAGGTTATTGGGTCCTCAATACACGTCATTTTCGTCACTTCAAGTTAAAACCTTGAATGTGAAATGGATAACTTAGGTTCTAACCAAAAGTCTTGTAACACTCAACCTCATTTTCTTGATACGTTCAATTCTTTTAGAACAAATTGATTCAAGTAATGTTTCTTATATTTCTTCAAACGCATTATTTAGCCATAAATATGCGTCCATGAAGGTTATTGGGTCCTCAATACACGTCGTTCTCGTCACTTTAAGATAAAACCTTGAATGTCAAATGGATAACTTAGGTTTTAACCACAAGTCATGAAACAGTCAACCTCATTTGCTTGATACGTTCAATTCTTTTGCAATTAATCGACTAAGGTGAAGTTTATTATACATCATCAAACGCATTACTAAGTCTTAATTACGCATCCCAGAAGGTTGTTGGGTCCTCAATACACATCGTTCTCATCACTTTAAGTTAAATACCTTGAATGTGAAATGGATAACTAAGGTTCAAACCACAAGTCATGTAACAGTCACCCTCATTTGCTTGATACGTTAAGTTCTTTTGGAACAAATCCATTGAAGTGAAGTTTCTTATACTTCATCAAACGGATTACTAAGTATTAATTACGTGTTCATGAAGGTTTTTGAGTCGTCAATACACGTCGTTCTCATCACTTCAAGTTAAAACCTTGAATGTGAATTGAATAACTTAGGTTTTAACCACAAGTCATGTAACAGTCAACCTCATTTGTTTGATACGTTCAATTCTTTTGGAACAAATCGATTGAAGTGAAGTTTTTTATACTTCATCAAACGCTTTACTAATTTTTAATTACACGTCCATGATGGTTGTTAGGTCCTCCATACACATCGTTCTCATCACTTCAAGTTAAAACCATGAATGTGAAATGGATAAGTTAGGTTCTAACCACAAGTCATGTAACACTCAACTCATTTGCTTGATATGTTCAGTTCTTTTGGAACAAATCGATTAAAGTGAAGATTCTTATACATCATGAAACACATTACTAAGTCCTAATTACACGTCGATGAAGGTTATTGGGTCCACAATACACATTGTTCTCATCACTTCAAGTTAAAACCTTTAATGTGAAATGGATAACTAATATTCTAACCACAAGTCATGTAACACTCAACTTCATTTGCTTGATACGATCAGCTCTTTTGGAACAAATTGATTAAAGTGAAGTTTCTTATACTTATTCAAACGCATTACTAGGTCTTAATTATGCGTCCATGAAGGTTTTTGGTTCCTCAATACACATCGTTCTCATCACTTCAAGTTAAAACTTCGAATGTGAAATTCATAACTTAGGTTCTAACCACAAGTCTTGTAACACTCAACCTCATTTGCTTGATACGTTCAACTCTTTTAGAACAAATCGATTCAAGTGAAGTTTCATATACTTCATCAAACGCATTACTAACTCTTCATTACGGGTCCATGAAGGTTACTGGGTCCTTAATACTCGTCGTTCTCGTCACTTCAAGTTGAAACCTTGAATGTGAAATAGATAAATTAGGTTTTAACCATAAGTCATGTAACAGTCAACCTAATTTGCTTGATACGTTCAATTCTTTTGGAACAAATCGATTGAAGTGAAGTTTCTTATACTTCATCAAACACATTACTAAGTCTTAATTACGCGTCCATGAAGGTTGTTGGGTCCTCAATACACGTCGTTCTCATCACTTCAAGTTAAAACCATGAATGTGAAATGGATAACTTAGGTTCTAACCACAAGTCATGTAACACTCAACCTTATTAGCTTGATACGTTTAGTTCTTTTGGAACAAAACGATTGAAGTGAAGATTCTTATACATCATCAAACATATTACTAAGTCTTAATTACACGTCGATGAAAGTTATTGGGTCCACAAAACACGTCGTTCTCATCACTGCAAGTTAAAACCTTGAATGTGAAATGGATAACTTAGGTTCTAACCACAAGTCATGTAACACTCAACCTCATTTGCTTGATATGTTCAGCTCTTTTGGAACAAATCGATTGAAATGAAGTTTCATATACTTCATCAAACGTATTACTAAGTCTTAATTATGCGTCCATGAAGGGTATTGGGTCCTCAATACACGTCGTTCTCATCACTTCAAGTTAAAACCTTGAACGTGAAATGAATAACTTAGGTTTTAACCACAAGCCATATAAAAGTCAACCTCATTTGCTTGATACGTTTAGTTCTTTTGGAACAAATCGATTGAAGTGAAGTTTCTTATACTTCATCAAACGCATTACGAAGTCTTAATTACGCGATCTGAAGGTTATGGGTCCTCAATACACGTCGTTCTCATCACTTCAAGTTAAAACCATTATTGTGAAATGGTAACTTAGTTTCTAACCACAAGTCATGTAACACTCAACCTCATTTGCTTGATACGTTCAGCTCTTTGGGAACAAATCGATTGAAGTGAAGATTCTTATGCATCATCAAATACATTTCTAAGTCTTAATTACACGTCGATAAAGGTTATTGGGTCCTCAATACTCGTCGTTCTCATCACTTCAAGTTAAAACTTCGAACGTGAAATGGATAACTTAGGTTCTAACCACAAGTCTTGTAACACTCAATCTCATTTTCTTGATACGTTCAACTCTTTTAGAACAAATCAATCCAAGTGAAGTTTCTTATACTTCATCAAACGCATTACTAATTTTTAATTACGCGTCCATGAAGGTTATTGGGTCCTCAATACACGTCGTTCGCGTCACTTTAAGATAAAACCTTGAATGTGAAATGGATAACTTAGGTTTTAACCACAAGTCATGAAACAGTCAACCTCATTTGCTTGATACGTTCAATTCTTTTGCAATTAATCCACTAAGGTGAAGTTTATTATACATCATCAAACGCATTAATAAGTCTTAATTACGCATCCCAGAAGGTTGTTGGGTCCTCAATACACATCGTTCTCATCACGTCAAGTTAAATACCTTGAAGGTGAAATGGATAACTAAGGATCGAACCACAAGTCATGTGACAGTCACCCTCATTTGCTTGATACGTTCAGTTCTTTTGGAACAAATCTGTTGATGTGAAGTTTCTTATACTTCATCAAACGCATTACTAAGTATTAATTACGTGTCCATGAAGTTTTTTGAGTACTCAATACACGTCGTTCTCATCACTTCAAGTTAAAACCTTGAATGTGAATTGAATAACTTAGGTTTTAACACAAGTCATGTAACAGTCAACCTCATTTGTTTTCATACGTTCAATTCTTTTGGAACAAATCGATTGAAGTGAAGTTTCTTATACTTCATCAAACGCATTACTAATTCTTAATTACGCGTCCATGAAGGTTTTTGGGTTCTCAATACACGTCGTTCTCATCACTTCAAGTTAAAACCATGAATGTGAAATGGATAACTTAGGTTCTAACCACAAGTCATGTAACACTCAACCTCATTTGCTTGATACGTTCTGTTCTTTTGGAACAAATCGATTGAGGTGAAGATTCTTATACATCATGAAACACATTACGTATTCTTAATTACACGTCGATGAAGTTTATTGGGTCCACAATACACATCGTTCTCATCACTTCAAGTTAAAACCTTGAATGTGAATTGAATAACTTAGGTTTTAACACAAGTCATGTAACAGTCAACCTCATTTGTTTTCATACGTTCAATTCTTTTGGAACAAATCGATTGAAGTGAAGTTTCTTATACTTCATCAAACGCATTACTAATTCTTAATTACGCGTCCATGAAGGTTTTTGGGTTCTCAATACACGTCGTTCTCATCACTTCAAGTTAAAACCATGAATGTGAAATGGATAACTTAGGTTCTAACCACAAGTCATGTAACACTCAACCTCATTTGCTTGATACGTTCTGTTCTTTTGGAACAAATCGATTGAGGTGAAGATTCTTATACATCATGAAACACATTACTTATTCTTAATTACACGTCGATGAAGTTTATTGGGTCCACAATACACATCGTTCTCATCACTTCAAGTTAAAACCTTGAATGTGAAATGGATAACTTATGTTCTAACCACAAGTCATGTGACACTCAACTTCATTTGCTTGATACGATCAGCTCTTTTGGAACAAATTGATTGAAGTGAAGTTTCTTATACTTATTTAAACGCATTACTAAGTCTTAATTATGCGTCCATGAGGGTTTTTGGTTCCTCAATACACATCGTTCTCATCACTTCAAGTGAAAACTTCGAATGTGAAATGGATAAATTAGGTGCTAACCACAAGTCTTGTAACACTCAACCTCATTTGCTTTATACGTTCAACTCTTTTAGAACAAATCGATTCAAGTGAAGTTTCATATATTTCATCAAACGCATTACTAACTCTTTTCATTACGGGTCCATGAAGGTTATTGGGCCCTTAATACTCGTCGTTCTCGTAACTTCAAGTTGAAACCTTGAATGTGAAATAGATAAATTAGGTTTAACTACTAGTCATGTAACAGTCAACCTCATTTGCCGGATACGTTCAATTCTTTTGGAACAAATCGATTGAAGTGAAGTTTCTTATACTTCATAAAACGCATTACTAAGTCTTAATTACACGTCCATGAAGGTTGTTGGGTCCTCAATACACGTCGTTCTTATCACTTCAAGTTAAAACCATTAATGTGAAATGGATAACTTAGGTTCTAACCACAAGTCATGTAACACTAAACCTCATTAGCTTGATACGTTTAGTTCTTTTGGAACAAAACGATTGAAGTGAAGATTCTTATACATCATCAAACACATTACTAAGTCTTAATTACACGTCGATGAAGGTTATTGGGTCCACAATACACGTCGTTTGTTTTCATACGTTCAATTCTTTTGGAACAAATCGATTGAAGTGAAGTTTCTTATACTTCATCAAACGCATTACTAATTCTTAATTACGCGTCCATGAAGGTTATTGGGTCCACAATACACGTCTTTCTCATCACTTCAAGTTAAAACCTTGAATGTGTAATGGATAACTTAGGTTCTAACCACAAGTCATGTAACACTCAACCTAATTTGCTTGATATGTTCAGCTCTTTTGAAACAAATCGATTGAAATGAAGTTTCATATACTTCATCAAACAGATTACTAAGTCTTAATTACGCGTCCATGAAGGTTATTGGGTCCTCAATACACGTCGTTCTCATCACTTCAAGTTAAAACCTTGAACGTGAAATGAATAACTTAGGTTTTAACCATAAGCCATATAAAAGTCAACTTCATTTGCTTTATACGTTTAGTTTTTTTGGAACAAATCGATTGAAGTGAAGTTTCTTATACTTCATCAAACGCATTACGAAGTCTTAATTACGCGATCATGAAAGTTGTTGCGTCCTCAATACACGTCGTTCTCATCACTTCAAGTTAAAACCATGATTGTAAAATGGATAACTTAGTTTCTAACCACAAGTCATGTAACAGTCAACCTCATTTGCTTGATACGTTCAGCTCTTTTTGAACAAATCGATTGAAGTGAAGATTCTTATACATCATTAAATACATTTCTAAGTCTTAATTACACGTCGATAAAGGTTATTGGGTCCTCAATGCTTGTCGTTCTCATCACTTCAAGTTAAAACTTCGAATGTGAAATGGATAACTTAGGTTCTAACCACAAGTCTTGTAACACTCAATCTCATTTTCTTGACACGTTCAACTCTTTTAGAACAAATCGATTCAAGTGAAGTTTCTTATACTTCATCAAACGCATTACTAAGCCTTAATTACGCGTCCATGAAGGTTATTGGCTCCTCAATACACGTTGTTTTCGTCACTTCAAGTTAAAACCTTGAATGTGAAATGGATAACTTAGGTTCTAACCACAAGTCATGTAACGTCAAACTCATTTTCTTGATACGTTCAACTCTTTTAGAACAAATTGATTCATGTAAGGTTTCTTATATTTCTTCAAACGCATTATTAAGCCTTAATTACGCATCCTTGAAGGTTATTGGGTCCTCAATACACGTCGTTCTCGTCACTTTAAGTTAAAATCTTGAATGTGAAATGGATAATTTAGATTTTAACCACAAGACATGTAACAGTCAACTTCATTCGCTTGATACGTTCAGTTCTTTTGCAACCAATCGATCAAGGTGAAGTTTATATACTTTAACAAACGCATTACTAAGTTTTAATAACGCGTCCAAGAAGGTTGTTGGTGTAATACCCGGCTTTACGGGATATTAATATTATAATGTATGATGAAATTTTTGTAAATATGTCAAATCAAGTCCGTTTTACGAAAAGAAAGCGTTATTAGAATCCTAACGATTTATAGGAATTTTAAAAAATTTACGGGATTTTTCGGAGTAATTACGCTGTATTTCGAGTAATTACGTTTCTCGTAATGTAAAAGACGTTTTAGTAAAAATAGTAAACGGGGTCCGATTTGCGAACGGACAGCTTTAATAAATCCCAAATAATAAGTTGGACTTATTGGTGAAATAAGGAAATTTGGAGAAACCGAATAGTTAGCCGATTAACGAAACGAAGGACGAAACAAAAAGAATTAAGTGCGAAGGGCAAAACGGTAATTTGCCAAATCAAATTTATAAAATAAGAGAAAACTCCTTCTCTTCTTCACTTCTTCTCTGCTCCTCGCGAACGCCAGAGAGCTCTGGCGACTTCCTCCCTCACGGCCGTTTCACTCCGACCTCTGATTCGTCCCCCGATCGTCTCGTTTCCTCCGTGTTTCCTCCTTCTCTCGCAACCCTAGGTACGAATCTATGATTTCGGAGTATTAGTTTTCAGTTTTCACGGAGATAGGGCATTAGGGTTTCGTTAGGGTTTATGTTAAAAATACGATTTCGGGTTTAAAAATCAATAGGTTTTCGTAGTTTATGAGCGTATAGAACGTATTGAGAGTTATTGGACGAAACTATATTAATTTGTGGAAAATGTTGAAGTTCGAGAAATTTCGAGATTTAGGGAAAACTCGTAATTTGGGATTTCAAGTGCCGAGCGGGTATTGCTCAATGAAATAGCTCAATGAATTGGATTAAAGCTTTAGGAAATTTCTTTAGTTAAGGTTTTGTTAATTTGGACTTTTAGTAGCTTAAACTCGTTTAACGTCGATGGTTCAAAATTGCCCTAGGTGAACGACTCTCGTGGACGAAGCTCAAAGTTCAGCGCACACAAGGTAAGTCTCTCGTGACTTGTTTAACCGATTGGCCTACACCATAAGATCTTATGTTGTTCGAGGAAATCAGAGAATATAGTAAGGCTTGGGCGAATAGGTTGGGTAGTTAGTTTTAGTTAAGTGTGGTATATTTAAGTTGATTGTTTGCTTATGTTTTAATTATGTTTATAGCATTGCACATGTTCACGCATCATGTTTCTGAAAAGCACGAAAAGGAATTTCTATGCATGTTTTCATGAAAAGGAAAAGGAAAACGAAAAGGTATGAATGTATGTAATCTGGTCACGTCGGTGGCGGTGGTTCAGACATGGCTGCTTGGGGAGCATGTTTTCCCCCCGGTTAGATACGAGGGGCTATCCAACCGTAGGATGTGCCGCTCCTATCTAGTGAGAGTGAGGCCCCGGTGAATTATCTGTAATGAAATGAAATGTATAGCGAAAAGGTAGGATGCACGTTTTAAAAATAGCATGCATAGCATTCACTTGCATTCACGTAGACTTACTGAGCCTTAAGCTCACGACTTATTTTATGGTGTAGGTGACCTCTACACAGGTGAGGATGAGATCCCTCCACCCGAGGCATGATCGGTTGATGAAGAATGGATGCGGGAGTGTGCTGGCGCAGTCGGTGCATTTTGACCCGTGGGGATGTATGTACGTGTTTTGAGGGTATTGGGTTATTTTGGGGTAAATATGTGTAAAGTAGAATATATTAGGATGTTTGGATTTGGCTAGATGTTAGGTTCATGTTTTGAGGTTTTAAACGTCTTCGAAAAACTGTTTTATAAACAGTGTTTTTGAAATGTTTCATTTGAACTGCTTGGAATTTAAAACAAGACGATTTGACAATTTTTAAATATATCCATGTAGTTCGTTTTTATGAAAGTTTAACGTGGGTTTAGATCGTTTAATTAGGGTGCATAAGATGAGAATTGTGCCAGGGATGAGAAAGGAAGGAAGGAATGTTGGTGTTTGCTCTCTGGAACTTCGGATTCCAGAGAGCACTTATATGAAAAAGAGAGAAGAAAGAAAATAGGAGAGAAAAGAAAAGAAGGAAGGTGGACGGCGACTGATCGCCATTGTGAAGGGCGTCCAATCGCCCCTCCATGCCTTGTGTTCGGCGATCGATCTCCTGAATTTTGGAGATCGATCGCCCCTCACTTTGGTTACACATTGGCGATCGATCTCCTGAATTTTGGAGATCGATCGCCCCTCCTATTTAGCAACTCGGCGATCGATCTCCTGAATATGGAGATCGATCGCCCCTCTCCTGTTTGTCGCGGCTTTTGACAGTTCTGCCCTCCCCTTTTAATTGTTTTGTTTTAAGTTTATAAACGGTTTTGTTTTAAATGGTTTAAAACGTAGACTTCAATTCCAATTCCGGTTTAAATTTCGCTTAGATTTTATTTAAAGTATAAGGATAAAAAAAATATGTACGGGAAATTGGGTACAGTATTAGGGTCGCTACAGTTATGGTATCAAAGCTCCCGGGTTTTAAAATCGGTTCTGTAGACTGCTCGACTGCACAGCCACTACGCGGACATCCTTCCTCAACTGTAAGTACATTTTATTTTATTACTTTGTTTTTATTTCTTAGAATTATTTGTTTTAATTCTTATAGGAGTTAGAAAATGGTTCGAGGTAGAGATGCCCGGGACAACGCACTGGATAGGTTAACAGATTTACTAGACCGTCAGGCCCAGCACATGGACCGGCAAGCACAACAAATCAAGAACCTAGTTAACCGGGAGAACCAGAGGGCCCAAGATTTGATAGTGCCTAATAATCAAGGTATGCAGAAGCTCCAAAGCCTACGGCCCCCAGTATTTGACGGCCGCTCATCGGATCCGACTGTTGCAGAATAGTGGATCCGCACTATGGAGGATATGCTAGAAAATGCGGAGGTGGAGAATGGGAAGAAAGTTGCTTTTGTTGCTTTTCACTTGGCATTGGATGCCCATTTTGGTGGGACTCGATTAAAGCTACTATGGACGTGACGATTATGACGTGGGATCGGTTTAAGGCCATATTTTTTTATAAGTATTTCAGCCGCACAGTGAGGGTGGCTAAGAGGAACGAGTTTACGCAGCTGAAACAGACCGGGTCAGTTGCAGAGTATATAAGGAAGTTCGAGGCTTTGTCACAATTTGCACCACGTCTTGTCAATGACAATGAAGAAAAGGTGCACCAGTTTATGGAAGGACTTAATCCGGAGATTCGGATGCACGTTATTGTATCGGGGATTATAGATGTGCCCTATTCTGACATAGCAGCTAGAGCTCTGGACTTCGAGGCTGCTAGGGCAACTTGTGTTAGACCAAGGGAGCCAGCTAAGGGCTTCTTTCGTGAGATCCAGCCTCAGTCATGGGACCGAGACTTGCAACGCAGTGGGCAACAACAGCCACAACAAAGGGGCAATAAGGGGTCCTACGATGATAGGGGCGACCGGAGTAAATGGAAACAAGTACAAGGGGCTACTCAAAAGCCTTTGTGTCCGTAGTGCCAGAAGGAGCATTACGGTGAGTGTCGGACGGGTACCAACAGGTGTTATCGATGTGGGGAAGCTGGCCACTATGTCATGAACTGCCCATTATTGAACCGAAATCAACCAGGCAGAGATCAACAGGGCAGAGATTAAGGAAAGGTTGTGCTGAGAGTCTTTGCATTCATCGAGCCTGGTGACATCGACGATGGGGCCCAGCCTTCTCTTATTACAGGTACTGTCTCGATTACCTGTATGACAATGGTTAAAAAAAAAAGAATAATAATAAAAATATATAAATGGATAATAATAATAATGATGGTAATAATAGGCTTGAAAATAGAAATGTAAGAAAATAGAAGGTGGGTAAGAAGAATTACTAGGCTAACCTCGAAGAGAAGACAGTAGGCTACATATAGGACAATAAATACCATGTAGAAACATAGTTATACATTAGTAGGATTAGTTTGACTTAATCAACTGAGTTTGCGCACTGAAGGTTAGTAACAATTAGAGGAATACACCCTATGAGATATGGTTTTTAAGTAGGTAGGGATTGTGTCTAATTGACAACCCCTTAGAGTATTAGAATACGACTAATCGAGAAAGATGAAAGTTTAGATATAAACCTATCTGTTGAAATGCCGGGAGTGTGTTTAAATAGATGAAGGGGTACCGAAAAATTCGTATATTGGGATTCGTGTGAAGTAGAGAGTGTATAGATGAAGATAGAATACATGAGCTAAACTTAGGATAATTGTCAAGTAGAATAGTTAGAACCTGACTAGGAGGAGCGAAAGATGGTAAAATTAGTTAGTAAATTCGATGTAGCCTTGCGTGAATTTAGGAAAGAAGTAAAAGAGATTGTTGGGATTAAATGAGATGTTAAGATTGGAAGTGTAACACCCGAGATTTTCTATAACGCGTATAGGCCTAAGAGTAATCGATTAGAGGGTTGATGTTAGGAATGAAAGGTTGGAAACAATGAAATGTGGGGGAAAGAGTTGACAAGTCAAAGGATAAATGAAGTTGAAAAATTACATGGTTTGAAAAGTCAAAAAGACTTGAACTAATAGGAATTAAGCAATTGTAATTGAATGGAAAAGAAAAGTGAATGAAAAAGGGGCATTTATTTTGGTGTTCCACGTTGGAAGAAAGAAGAGAAATGATTAGTGGAAGAGTTTGACTATTCCACACTTACTTGTGATTGGTTAAAATGTAGGGTTTGAGAATTCAACCTTTGAAAAATCAAATTTCCTAACCAATTAAAATTTGGTAAAAGTGAATGGAAAAGTGGTGTTTTGGAGGTGGTTTTGGCGTTGAAAACACAAGGAAAAGGGAGGGTTTAAATGGTAATTTCACTTGGTTAATGATTGAATAAATTAAAAGGAAAAGGTGGGTTTTTTTTATTCATCTTCTTGTCCTCCATCGCCCTCTCTCCCTTTCCTCCATAGCCGACGCCACTCCTCCTCCTTTCTTCATTTTCTCAAGTGATTTCAAGGTAATTTCTCATGGGTTTTGCTTTGTGTACATTTGGATGAAGCTTGTGAGTTATTTTAGTGAGTTTTAGGGGGAGTTTGAAAACCCTAAAAGAAGGAGTCCGAAAATTGGGTTCTCCTTGGGGGTTTTCTTCATCTTTTGATTAATTAAGCCTTAGATATGTTAGTTTAGGTTGTTGGAGTGATTAGATTATGAATTGGAATTTATTTACAGAAAACTGGGTTTTATGCAAAATGGGGGCCGAATCTGTTGGTGCATTTTCAGATTGGCTAAGTGTTTTGTTTGGTTAATTTAAGCATTTCAATGGATAGTAGACGTGTAGAGGTTTTCGAATTGGGGTGGCACGTTGAAATCCGTTGAAAAACGAGAGAGTTATGACCGATTGAAGTTAGGCGGTGGAAATTGGTGAAAAATTGGGTGTTGGGGTTTTTATTTTGAAAAGTTAGTTTGGTTGTGTGGGAAATTTAGTAAATATCCTTTAGTTTATGTTTTGGTGATTTTAAGTGATTTTTTCCATTAATGTGCTAGGTTAACGAGCGAGTGAATTGTATACTCGGAGTGAGCCAACACGTGCGGGAGTTCAGGTAAGTAGTGGACGTGTGTTTGTTGCCTTTGGGCCTACACCACAAAACAGTAGGATTTATTGTTTGATAGTGTATTGTTAGTGTTTGAATAATGTTTGATGAATTGCTGGGTTGTTATTGTTAGTGTTTGAGATTGTTTGCTTGTTTGGTTGCTTTGTTCTGATTTGATTACTTGAATGTTTGGTTAAGTATGGTTTTAAATGTTTGGTTGTGGTTAAGCATGGTTTTAAATGTTTGGTTGTGGTTAAACATGGTTTTGAAATGTAAGTACGATATGGATTGACAGTGGTCTGTTGGCGGTGGTTCCTCGTCGCGAAGTAGTGTCTGAAATATGGCAAGCTTCGGGAGGTTTCCACAAAAGATATGCAGTGGTTCCTCGTCGCGAAGTAGTGTCTGAAATATGGCAAGCTTCGGGAGGTTTCCACAAAAGATATGCAGTGGTTCCTTGTCGCGAAGTAGTGTCTGAAATATGGCAAGCTTCGGGAGGTTTCCACAAAAGATATGCAGTGGTTCCTCGTCGCGAAGTAGTGTCTGAAATATGGCAAGCTTCGGGAGGTTTCCACAAAAGATATGCAGTGGTTCCTCGTCGCGAAGTAGTGTCTAAAATATGGCAAACTTCGGGAGGTTCTGCAAGAGGCACCTGACTGAGTATACGTAAGATGTTGTGAGTGGATTTGCTATGAAAGATGTTGGTGGTGGAACAGCATGTGTTAGGATTGTGTGAGAGTTGTGTGTGCATAGTGTATGTTTGTATTTGTTGTCCTCTACTTGCTAAGCGTAAGCTTACGTGTGTGTGCTTGTTCTGCGGTGTAAGTAACGACGCGGTTACAGGTGAGCTAAGTGAGTGAGTCAGGACTTGGGAGCAGTAGGAGATGCACGGGGCGTGCCGGTGCTGGCAGTTGTCGGGGCGTCTCGACCATGGTCTTCGGAATGTATATGGGATTTGTATTTGATTATGTTTAGTTAGATTTCGGGTTGTGGTTTGTAGTTGAAATTTTGAGATTTTATGGTTGATTTTGGGAGAGTTGTTTAGTGTAAATACTTGTGAATTTATACTGGTGTAAATGTTGGTTTTTTTTTTAGTTTTTTGGTTGTAGAAAATTTAGCCTTTATATTGTCGATTTTTGGTTTTAAAATAATTAACGTCGGGTTACGTTCTCTATTTTTGTCGTTAGCCGTTTTAAGTCGGTTTTTCTAAAATTTTTATGAAAATTATTTTTAATTGCGTTTTAAACGCGGGATAGGTTAGCAAAGTAGCGCATCGAGCTGGGGCGGGTTCGGCGGCGTTACAGGAAGTATAGGTTGGCGTGTAAAGGTCTGTAAATTGTGAAATTTGTGATTTATAGAATAAAGAGGGTGTGAATTTTCACGGACATTATCTAAGTAAGCTTAGAAGTGAGGCTAATTTAGCAAATTTTCAAGTGTTCGACTTGTGTTTGGCAAGTCGAGACCAAATAATGCATGAATGACTTAGGTTAGAATGATTAGTTTAGAGCGCATCAATGAGGAGATCTAGAAATTTGACCATGCTCAGAGCAAATAGAGATTTAAGTTAGACAAGCCAACGTAATTTAGATAGTACGAAGAATTTAGTTAAAAAGATAACGAGGAAGTTCGTTAACATAGCTAAAATGACGTATGACGTTCATAGGATGTTATTTATAAAGGAGTTAGGATCCTAAGTAAGTACCGACTGTAGCTCATAGTTTGACTCACATAGACCAAGTAGTGTTATAGTCGTATAGTTGCAGAGTATAACAATGAGAATTTAATTAGGAAACCCGCACCGAAATAGTCTCCAAAGGTCAATGGGCTACCCAAGAAGATAGGTGACCAGGAAATCCTATGGGTGGTAGGGTTACGAGGAATCGATACCCGAGCAAATATAGAAATTTGGGTTGGCATGCGTTTCAACTACTGACGGAGTCAATGAAATTATGGAGAAGTTTGGGCAAATCGATTGGAGATTTAAAAGCCTGACTATCCTCAATACTTTAGTAAGGAAGTGTACGGTCCGATCAAAAGTAGAGAATACAAATTTAATGCCGATATTAGAGGGTACAATGGAGAGTTTTGGTTAAGAACCACGAAGGATGAATGTAAGTACAGATGATAAATCGAAGTATAAGGTCGCACGATATGAAACATTAATATCAAGGACTATAAGCTATGACAAATTTTGAGCACAAAATTTTAAATAAGCTGGATGGAATGTAATACCCGGCTTTACGGCATATTAATATTATAATGTATGATGACATTTTTGTAAATATGTCAAATCAAGTCCGTTTTACGAAAAGAAAGCGTTATTAGAATCCTAACGATTTATAGGAATTTTAAGAAATTTACGGGATTTTTCAGAATAGTAACGCTATATTTCGAGTAATTACGTTTCTCGTAATATAAAAGACGTTTTAGTAAAAATAGTAAACGGGGTCCGATTTGCAAACGGACAGTTTTAATAAATCCCAAATAATAAGTTGGACTTATTGGTGAAATAAGGAAATTTGGAGAAACCGAATAGTGAACCGATTAACGAAACGAAGGACGAAACAAAAAGAATTAAGTGCGAAGGGCAAAACGGTAATTTGCCAAATTAAATTTATAAAATAAGAGAAAACTCCTTCTCTTCTTCACTTCTCTCTGCTCCTCGCGAACGCCAGAGAGCTCTGGCGACTTCCTCCCTCACGGCCGTTTCACTCCGACCTCCGATCGTCTCTTTTCCTCCGTGTTTTCTCCTCTTCTCGCAACCCTAGGTACGAATCTATGATTTCGGAGTATTAGTTTTCAGTTTTCACTGTAACACCCGGGATTTTTTTAAGGATAAAATTGGAGATAAAATAGAAGTATAATAAGATAGTTGTTTTATTTAATTTAAAAGAAATAGCAAAAAGAAGGGAAAGTAATTAAAAGTGACTTAAACGGTTTATTAATGAAAATTTATAATTTGAGAACGGGATTTAATGGAATTTTTGGAAGGGCAGAATGGTAACGTGGGTTTATTAAGTGGTATTTATTATTATTATTATTATTATTATTATTATTAATAAAATAAAAACAAAAAATAAACAACAGAATTGCCATTCTGTTGTTCGTCGAGCCCGAGCACCCGAGAGCGAGGGCGAGCACCCGAGAGCGAGGGTGAGAGGCGAGCGACCTCCGGCGACCCGCGGTTTCGGCCACTGCTCAGGCGAGCAACCTCCGGCCAGCTGAAGCCAGAGCGTGGTTCGGTTTTTCCGCGCCAGACCTGACCGAAAAACAGGTAACTTCCCCTCCCTGTTTCTCTCTGTTAATCGGCCGTGGAGTGGTCTGTGTGTTGGGCCGATTTTTGTGGTTGATTTGTGTCGGAAATAGGGGGAATTGGTGGTGTGTGATGGGTGATTCTCGGTGGGGCTGTGATACCCCTGTTCCAGGGAGGAAGCCGAGGGGGGGGGAGGGTGCTCGTGTTTGGGTTTTGACTTGGGAAACTTTGGTTTTTGTTAATTTATGCTTAATAAGGTAGAATGTGATAGATTAGTGAGGGATTTGGTGAGAATTGTTGAAAAATCGAAAATGGGAGATTTAGCTCCAAAGGGCCGGTTCTGTTTTTGGAGGTTTTCACCTAGCTAGGGTTATTTGTTTTGAAATTCCTTTTGGCAAGATAAAATAGGTTATTAGAGAAGTATGTGGCCGCTGGAATCGTTCGATTCCGATAACCGACGCAAAAGTTACGCGCGTTTGAAGTTTGGGTCGGTTTTTACCGAACCCAAATTAGTGGCCCGATTAGTTAGACTTTAGTTGAGTTAAGTTAAAAATAGTAGTTTGAGAGTAATTGGTAGATGTAGGCTTGATTTTAATGGTTTGATGAATATTTATCGTAGGTCGAGCTGTAGATGGACAGGTAATCGAGTACCCTCAGCGAGCTAGGACGCCAGGTAAGTAGTGGAATGCGTGTTTGTTGCCTTCGGGCCTACACCATAGAACGGTAGGGATTGGTTGCTTGTTTGCTGTGCTTTGCTTTCTGTTATGCATCGTGTGTCATGCATCATTGTTTTCTAACTACGAAACCACGTGTTTTGCATGTTTGAGTGGTGAGGATGAAATGGAAGATAATAAATGATTTGCAACTTGGTCTCAAGTAGAATAGCCTCGTCGGGCAAGTGGCTCTCTGAGCACCCCGCGGGGGATTTTACTTGAGATGCCCTGCTAATGTACGTAATGTGTCGTGAGTATGAATGCCTCGACCTGTTCGTGCTTGAAGTGCACAATGAGGCTTCTACGATCGATTGGGGGAGATTCGTGTTGGCCGTCTTGGACTGTGTTGGGACGTGTGCCTCCGGTCTAGCTCCGTGGATCAAGGCGTGGCCGTCCTGGACTGTGTGGGGGTGTGTGCCTACTTGATTCACATGAAAGTGAAAGATAAATGCAACCGAAATGAAAAGAAAGCAACAGAGTGTGTAGAAACTGCATGTTAGGTTTGAGTCGAGCATTTAGTGTGTGGTTGTGCATTATTTCCCTACTTGCTAAGCATTAGGCTTACTTTTGTGTTCTATGGTGTAGGTGGCGCGATTTACTCAGGTGAGGTAGATGAGACAGCCCAGGACTAGACAGCAGTTGGTGGTGCATGGAGCGTGCCGGTGCAGGCAGTTGTCGGGGCGCCTCGACCATGGTCTTCGGGAGAATGTGAGATTTTACATTTAGTAGTTTGCTGTAGATGACTGTTTGTAGAAAGGATGGAAATGCTTAAATCATTTTGGTTGATGTTTTTGATAGTTGTGGTATAGCTATGTATATTTGTGGTATTTAGTCATAGTTAAGGGTGATGTATCGCCCTGTACTGTGGACTTTCTTCCTTTAGGGATGTTAGTATTCTAGTTTCTCCTTGCTACTATTTGAAGATTTCATATGTTGGAAGGTTGAGTAGATAATTGAGTAGAGTATTCTGGATCTGGTTGGGATTGAATTTTATGTAGGTACCTAGCATTTTGGAGGCGCCATTTTCAGGCGTTACTTTGCCGAAATTTTCAGGAAGGACGCCATGGTGCTTAAAGGTTAGGATTAAGGGAGATTAGTGAGTCTAGGCTGTTAGGTATAACTTAAGAGAGTTTTGAGAGACTTAGATTTAATTTAAAGTATGTTTTAGCGTGGGATTGGTTAGCAAAGTAGCGCTCCTAGCCAGGGTGGGTTTGGGGGCGTTACAAGATGGTATCAGAGCAAAGTGGTCGAGTCGTTCAAAGGATTACCCGACAATGCCGGCCGCCCTGCAACGTGCTTCACCGACTGTAAGTATTTCTTTGCTTTTAGTTGTTTATAGCTAAGATTGATTGCTTAACCTTGTTTAGGAGTAGAACTAAACTCCCGAGAGTACCGAGACAACTTCAGTGGATCCTAAGATTAGAGAGATTAGAGAATTTTAGGATGAGAATGTAAGATTGATAACCTAGAATTTTTCATCCTTAGATAGAAATGAAATCCAGTAGCAAACCTTTGGAGTTTAGAAATAAATCAAAGTAGAGTTAGAAAAGTTTGAAGTTAGAGTTGACAGTACTTAAAGAATGTTGTGAGTGAGTGTAATTAATTGTCGATTAAATTGAGGTCAACATTAGTACAGCTTATTTGGTGGTAAGAGACATAGGGGTCATGTAGAGGTGTAGTATTCCTCAATTTCGGGGATAACAATTTAGAGATTTACTTAGAATTGAGAGATTAATAAATATTGAGGTATTAGAGGATGTAGGTACACCGGTGGATTGTTAGGGATGTAGGTACCGTTTTAAGAGTGGATTCTTTCAAAGATGATCGGGATAAGTGAAAAGATTATACTTGGCATGTTAGAGGAGCATTAAGGGTTGTCTGGTTATCAAGGTAGATGTTAGAGTAATGATATTAAGTTGAATAATTAGAATCGAGTTGAAGAGTAAAAGTGAATCAAGTAGTTAGTAGAAATTGGGAAAGGAGGTTAGGAATTTCGGAATTTAGGAATTTATATGAGTGTTCGGTAAAATGTGAGTTGACTGGAATTTTCACGAACGATGGTAGGTGCCTTATGAATAAGCCTAAGTTAAAAGGTTTCAAACCGTTGAGGTAATAACTAACCTAAGCTTGTGTCGATAAGTTGAGAATAGGAGATAGAAAGTTAGAAGGATAACTAGAGTACATTTTAGATTTTGGACGGACTTAGGAAGAAGTAAGTAATGAGATTAGTCAGTAAGGATTGAGTATTCGAGAATAACGGATAAGAAGGAATAAAAGGTCTCACACATAGAGCTTATGAGTAAACGCAGTGGAAGGTTAGAATTTGAGTTTGATACCTTAAATGGTTAAGATTTGAGGAATTATAGAGTTCAAATGAACAGAAACGGAGAATATGGAGTTAGAAGTTTGAGGTTTTGGAATTTTGTAATGTAGCTAGTTAAATAATAAGATGAATTATTGAGAATTTAGTTTTTGAGTCTGAATTTAAAGACAATAGGTGATGTTAGGATAAGCAATAAAGTGTCATGTTTATTCGAAGGAAATGAGTGCAAAGGATAGGAGTGGTAAGTGAGAAATTAGCTTGAGGAAATGTTAGAGTTGAAATTTAGATAGACGAGTTTGAGAGTTTAGTGATGCGTGTTTAAGTATGCAAATGTAACCTAAGCACATAAGAATGTAAGAGTATGGAACTATAAAGATCATAGCTGGGAAAGTTAAACTTGAAGTTGTAGGAAATTTCATTGCTTGTTAGGTTATTAGGGGCACTCGGTAGATGATTTGGGCAGTGATGTAGTGAGAGCAAGTAAGGTAAGGATTGAACATCTCGAGTAAAGTGCAGAAAATTCCAATTGAACAGGAATGATCAAGGGAGTGCACTTAGAAGTAGGGTTCATGAGGGACTAAGTGCGTGGAGCTCAGGGAACAATTTGAGTTAAGAACTAAGTTAGAGGGAATGAAGAGTCCTAGTTAAACTCTTGGAGATGCAGAAAAGTTTGAGGGTGTAACTAATAGACGCTTAAGTGAAATATAAGAGATGAGCTTGGAATGAGTAAGTTGAGAAAATGTAAAACTTTGATGATATATTGAAAGACATGGGAACTTGTCATTTAGGGATATGTGACGAACACTATAGAGTAGTCAAAGTTTAGTATAGCAACCCAAGAGTTAGGTGAGTAGAAGAGAATGAAAAAGCTAGGGTGTCTAGCTTTAAGAAATTGTTAAGTTTGATTGATTGTCAAATTAAGTTAAAGTTGTTAAATGTGTACGAGTACATAGGTATGAAAGTTAGACTAAGTTATGCGTTTGACCTATGTTAGTGGGTGAAGTGTGAAAAGTGAGTATATATCATTTAAGGTATTAGGGGTATGAGTGTTGAGTGTAAAGTTGGGAAAAGTTTGTTAGACCTAAGAATTTGAGTGTTTGGTAATGACTGAAAGTAGGAGTTAGACAAGTTGAGGAATAGTTGATAGGTTTAAGAGATGAAAGCGTTGAATACGAGGGCTGTGTAATGAAATGTCATGATTGTTCGAGGTATAAATTGTCTTGATTGGCTGATATGAGTAAGTGTAAGAGATTGGAGTTGATAAGATGAAAGAGATTACTCCACTGGGTTAAACTGGATCGATAGCTAAGGATTCAGGTTGGAAGTTTTAATGGATTATTTTAGACTTACGTAGAGTGGAAGTATCTAAGTATATTATAATCTAGTTTAAGTAAAGTGTTGTTAATACTTTAGAAGATGTGATTGATTGAAATAATGTGGTGATTGTGAAATCTAAGTAATTAGTAGTGTAAGATCTGAGAAATTAGAGAATTTCAAATTAGAAGAACGATTATTTTATGTTCTAGATTTTATGTTCTCGAGTATTAGTAGAGGGAAGTGTTGAGATTAGCTAACTATGAAGGAGAGTTAAGATAAGGAAGTTAGCTATTAGAAATTGTGTATTTCGTATGAAGCTGAAGAACTTAGAAGATAACGAGAATTAAATTGTAAAAGTTTGAAAGTATAGGTAATGATTTAGTAAGTTAAAGGTATAAATGAGTGAGAGTAAATAGTTATGAGAGTTAGACTCTTAAGTTAAAGGTTTGAACTATGTTGTCGGGTGAAGAGTGGATGAAGAGTTAGAAGTGAGATAAGTGAGGAGATTAGTAAATTCTAATTGAGGATATTGGATAGATAGGATGAGAGGAGTACATTGAGAAATAACAAGGCCACAAATTTTGAGGACAAAATTTTTGTAAGGAGGGTAGATTGTAACACCCAGGATTTTTTTAAGGATAAAATTGGAGAGAAAATAAAAGTATAATAAGATAGTTGTTTTATTTAATTTAAAAGAAATAGCAAAAAGAAGGGAAAGTAATTAAAAGTGACTTACACGGTTTATTAACGAAAATTTATAATTTGAGAACGAGATTTAATGGAATTTTTAGAAGGGCAGAATGGTAACGTGGGTTTATTAAGTGGTATTTATTATTATTATTATTATTATTATTATTATTATTATTAATAAAATAAAAACAAAAAACAAACAACAGAATTGCCATTATGTTGTTCGTCGAGCCCGAGCACCCGAGAGCGAGGGCGAGCACCCGAGAGCGAGGGTGAGAGGCGAGCGACCTCCGGCGACCTGCGGTTTCGACCACTGCTCAGGCGAGCAACCTCCGGCGAGCTGAAGCCAGAGCGTGGTTCGGTTTTTCCGCGCCAGACCTGACCGAAAAACAGGTAACTTCCCCTCCCATTTCTCTCTGTTAATCGGCCGTGGAGTGGTCTGTGTGTTGGGCTGATTTTTGTGGTTGATTTGTGTCGGAAATAGGGGGAATTGGTGGTGTGTGATGGGTGATTCTCGGTGGGGCTGTGATACCCCTGTTCCAGGGAGGAAGCCGAGGGGGGGGGAAGGTGCTCTGGTTAGGGTTTTGACTTGGGAAACTTTGGTTTTTGTTAATTTATGCTTAATAAGGTAGAATGTGATAGATTAGTGAGGGATTTGGTGAGAATTGTTGAAAAATCGAAAATGGGAGATTTAGCTCCAAAGGGCCGGTTCTGTTTTTGGAGGTTTTGACCTAGCTAGGGTTATTTGTTTTGAAATTCCTTTTGGCAGGTTAAAATAGGTTATTAGAGGAGTATGTGGCCGCTGGAATCGTTCGATTCCGATAACTGACGCAAAAGTTACGCGCGTTTGAAGTTTGGGTCGGTTTTTACCGAACCCAAATTAGTGGCCCGATTAGTTAGACTTTAGTTGAGTTAAGTTAAAAATAGTAGTTTAAGAGTAATTGGTAGATGTAGGCTTGATTTTAATGGTTTGATGAATATTTATCGTAGGTCGAGCTGTAGATGGACAGGTAATCGAGTACCCTCAACGAGCTAGGACGCCAAGTAAGTAGTGGAATGCGTGTTTGTTGCCTTCGGGCCTACACCATAGAACGGTAGGGATTGGTTGCTTGTTTGCTGTGCTTTGCTTTCTGTTATGCATCGTGTGTCATGCATCATTGTTTTCTAACTACGAAACCACGTGTTTTGCATGTTTGAGTGGTGAGGATGAAATGGAAGATAATAAATGATTTGCAACTTGGTCTCAAGTAGAATAGCCTCGTCGGGCAAGTGGCTCGCTGAGCACCCCGCGGGGGATTTTACTTGAGATGCCCTGCTAATGTACGTAATGTGTCGTGAGTATGAATGCCTCGACCTGTTCGTGCTTGAAGTGCACAATGAGGCTTCTACGATCGATTGGGGGAGATTCGTGTTGGCCGTCTTGGACTGTGTTGGGACGTGTGCCTCCGGTCTAGCTCCGTGGATCAAGGCGTGGCCGTCCTGGACTGTGTGGGGGCGTGTGCCTACTTGATTCACCTGAAAGTGAAAGATAAATGCAACCGAAATGAAAAGAAAGCAACAGAGTGTGTAGAAACTGCATGTTAGGGTTGAGTCGAGCATTTAGTGTGTGGTTGTGCATTATTTCCCTACTTGCTAAGCATTAGGCTTACTTTTGTGTTCTATGGTGTAGGTGGCGCGATTTACTCAGGTGAGGTAGATGAGACAGCCCAGGACTAGACAGCAGTTGGTGGTGCATGGAGCGTGCCGGTACAGGCAGTTGTCGGGGCGCCTCGACCATGGTCTTCGGGAGAATGTGGGATTTTACATTTAGTAGTTTGTTGTAGATGACTTTTTGTAGAAATGATGGAAATGCTTAAATCATTTTGGTTGATGTTTTTGATAGTTGTGGTATAGCTATGTATATTTGTGGTATTTAGTCATAGTTAAGGGTGATGTATCGCCCTGTACTGTGAACTTTCTTCCTTTAGGGATGTTAGTATTCTAGTTTCTCCTTGCTACTATTTGAAGATTTCGTATGTTGGAAGGTTGAGTAGATAATTGAGTAGAGTATTCTGGATCTTGTTGGGATTGGATTTTATGTAGGTACCTAGCATTTTGGAGGCGCCATTTTCAGGCGTTACTTTGCCGAAATTTTCGGGAAGGACGCCGTGGTGCTTAAAGGTTAGGATTAAGGGAGATTAGTGAGTCTAGGCTGTTAGGTATAACTTAAGAGAGTTTTGAGAGACTTAGATTTAATTTAAAGTATGTTTTAGCGTGAGATTGGTTAGCAAAGTAGCGCTCCGAGCCAGGGTGGGTTCGGGGGTGTTACATTCACGGAGATAGGGCATTAGGGTTTCGTTAGGGTTTATGTTAAAAATACGATTTCGGGTTTAAAAATCAATAGGTTATCGTAGTTTATGAGCGTATAGAACGTATTGAGCGTTATTGGACGAAACTAGATTAATTTGTGGAAAATGTTAAAGTTCGAGAAATTGTGAGATTTAGGGAAAACTCGTAATTTGGGATTTCAAGTGCCGAGCGGGTATTGCTCAATGAAATAGCTCAATGAATTGGATTAAAGCTTTAGGAAATTTCTTTAGTTAAGGTTTTGTTAATTTGGACTTTTAGTAGCTTAAACTCGTTTAACGTCGATGGTTCTAAATTGCCCTAGGTGAACGACTCTCGTGGACGAAGCTCGAAGTTCAGCGTACACAAGGTAAGTCTCTCGTGACTTGTTTGGCCGATTGGCCTACACCATAAGATCTTATGTTGTTCGAGGAAATCAGAGAATATAGTAAGGCTTGGGCGAATAGGTTAGGTAGGTAATTTTAGTTAAGTGTGGTATATTTAAGTTGATTGTTTGCTTATGTTTTAATTATGTTTATAGCATTGCACATGTTCACGCATCATGTTTCTGAAAAGCACGAAAATGAATTTCTATGCATGTTTTCATGAAAAGGAAAAGGATAACGAAAAGGTATGAATGTATGTAATCTGGTCACGTCGGTGGCGGTGGTTCAGACATGGCTGCTTGGGGAGCATGTTTTCCCCCTGGTTAGATACGAGGGGCTATCCAACCGTAGGATGTGCCGCTCCTATCTAGCGAGAGTGAGGCCCCGGTGACGTATCTGTAATGAAATGAAATGTATAGCGAAAAGGTAGGATGCATGTTTTAAAAACAGCATGCATAGCATTCACTTGCATTCACGTAGACTTACTGATCCTTAAGCTCACGACTTATTTTATGGTGTAGGTGACCTCTACACAGGTGAGGATGAGATCCCTCCACCCGAGGCATGATCGGTTGACGAAGAATGGATGCGGGAGTGTGCTGGCGCAGTCGGTGCGTTTTGACCCGTGGGGATGTATGTACGTGTTTTGAGGGTATTTGGTTATTTTGGGGTAAATATGTGTAAAGTAGAACATATTAGGATGTTTGGATCTGGCTAGATGTTAGGTTCATGTTTTGAGGTTTTAAACGTCTTCAAAAACCTGTTTTATAAACAGTGTTTTTGAAGTGTTTCATTTGAAGTGCTTGGAATTTAAAACAGGAGGATTTGACAATTTTTAAATATATCCATGCAGTTCGTTTTTATGAAAGTTTAACGTGGGTTTAGATCGTTTAATTAGGGTGCGTAAGATGAGAATTGTGCCAGGGATGAGAAAGGAAGGAAGGAATGTTGGTGTTTGCTCTCTGGAACTTCGGATTCCAGAGAGCACTTGTATAAAAAAGAGAGAAGAAAGAAAAAAGGAGAGAAAAGAAAAGAAGGAAGGTGGACGGTGACTGATCGCCATTGTGAGGGGCGTCCAATCGCCCCTCCATGCCTTGTGTTCGGCGATCGATCTCCTGAATTTTGGAGATCGATTGCCCCTCACTTTGGTTACACATTGGCGATCGATCTCCTGAATTTTGGAGATCGATCGCCCCTCCTATTTAGCAACTCGGCGATCGATCTCCTGAATATGGAGATCGATCGCCCCTCTCCTGTTTGTCGCGGCTTTTGACAGTTCTGCCCTCCCCTTTTAATTGTTTTGTTTTAATTAATTTTAAGTGTTTTATTAATTGTTTTAAGTTTATAAACGGTTTTGTTTTAAATGGTTTAAAACGTAGACTTCAATTCCAATTCCGTTTTAAATTCCGCTTAGAGTTTATTTAAAGTATAAGAATAAAAAAAAAATATGTACGGAAAATTGGGTATAGTATTATGCGCGAGCCAGTGCCTCCCAGCCTTCGATCAGCGCGCACTCCAGCGCGCCTCGACCGTTGATCCGCGCGCGCCATCCCTCTTCTCGCAGCCATTAATCGATTTCTTCATCCAAGGGCTCTCCTTCACCCATGCCAAACCCTAATCCACCTAGGACTTCTATAAATGTATGATATTAGTGATTGTAGACAACTTTTGCCCAAATCAATACACTACTATTTCTCTAATATCCAATGTTGTTTTCCTTAGGATTTTTCCTTGGTTTCGTGAATCAAATGAAGATGCCCTCCATTGCTAACCCAGCTTGGGTTGCTAGGATAGCTCTTAGCTATTCCCTCGCCTCTCCATTGGGAGTAGGAGTTGAGGACGGAAATCCTGGCCTACGGTGGTTATTTTTCCTCCAGGAAATCGTTCACTCGAGAGCTTAAACTGCAAGATCGCTCTACGAGTCCGCCAAAGGTATTTTCTTTACTTTCTTGCCATCACATTTCACACACAATCACTCTTTATTTTCGGCCTCACTTTCACACACATTCACTCTTATTTATTTGCTCTTTCTTCATCCATTTTTTTGTTTTCTTCACCTCGGCCACCTTCTCTTCTCTCCATCCCCTTTTCTCTTATTTTTCTTCATATTTATTTCCATCATTAGCATGTGATAATCAGCCATTACATAATCTCACTCCATTTCATTTTATTGCATTTTTATTTCCATCGTTTTCTTCACTTTATTTTAGTTTTGCACAACATTCACCACCGAGCACTTTTATTATCTTTTGTGGGTTGTACACGGATCCTTTTCCTAAGGGATCCCGTGTCAAGTTGTATCAGTGTAACTGTAACGACCCCGTTTCCCAGCAAGATATTGTCCGCTCTGGGGATTGGGCCGCAGTCCAATATCCTCCCCTCACGGCTTTGTTTGGCGAGAGCACTTCCCGGAACGTCACCCAACCTGGAATTACTCTCGCCGAAGCCCTCTTAACTTCGGAGTTCTTATGGGATCCGTTGCCAATCGTGCTCCAAAACGCGTCTTGCTATCTTGGGAGGCATCTCTTACATATGTTTCATTTCCACATACTTCCCCAAGCGCTGTGAGATTGTGACGACCCCCTCTTTACGACCTGTCACCTTCCGGTTCGCCCGCGCGGACGTACCGCCATCCGGGTTCCGGTTCGTGCAGCCATCGTACCAGTACAGATTCGGGACTTACAGATTCGGGTCATCACAATCACCCCCCCTTGGGGGCCCAACGTCCTCGTTGGCCACAATTCCGGTTGGGTACAGGCTCTGATACCATTTGTAACGACCCCGTTTCCCAGCAAGATATTGTCCGCTCTGGGGATTGGGCCGCAGTCCAATATCCTCCCCTCACGGCTTTGTTTGGCGAGAGCACTTCCCGGAAGGTCACCCAACCTGGAATTCCTCTCGCCGAAGCCCTCTTAACTTCGGAGTTCTTATGGGATCCATTGCCAATCGTGCTCCAAAACGCGTCTTGCTATCTTGGGAGGCATCTCTTACATATGTTTCATTTCCACATACTTCCCCAAGCGCTGTGGGATTGTGACGACCCCCTCTTTACGACCTGTCACCTTCCGGCTCGCCCGCGCGGACGTACCGCCATCCGGGTTCCGGTTCGTGCAGCCATCGTACCAGTACAGATTCGGGACTTACAGATTCGGGTCATCACAATGTGATTGTGATGACCCGGATCTGTAAGTATGGTACGATGGCTGCACGAACCGGAACCCGGATGGCGGTACGTCCGCGCGGGCGAGCCGGAAGGTGACGGGTCGTCACAATCCCACAGCGCTTGGGGAAGTATGTGGAAATGAAACATATGTAAGAGATCCCTCCCTAAATAGCAAGACGCGTTTTGGAGCACAATTGACAACGGATCCCATAAGAACTCCGAAGTTAAGCGTACTCCGGCGAGAGTAATTCCAGGTTGGGTGACCTCCCGGGAAGTGCTCTCGCCAAACAAAGCCGTGAGGGGAGGATATTGGGCTGCGGCCCGATCCCCGAAGCGGACAATATCTTGCTGGGATGAGGGGTCGTTACAGTAACGACTCTTATACTATTCCTAATTTCCCGTACGAAATTCTTCTTTTTCTTTTATATTTAGCGTTTAAATGGAAAACAATTTAATAAAACGTTTAAAACAATTACAAAATATTTATTTAAATCAACACGTACACAAACACCTACAAATACAACCTCACCATTTCGCTAACAATATTCTATCTATACCACAAATTCTATCAACATCACAATCATACGCTTCACAATACAACTTAATTTCAAACCACCAATACTCCTACCTCTCCATAATATCGCTCAAAACAACTCGTGACATATTTAAACAAAACACATTTCCATGAAAACGAACTGCGTGGTTCCGTTTAAAAGTTTAACATTTCCTCCTGTTTCAAAGAAAATACCAAGCAGTTCCATATCATTCAAATAACTGATTTAACAAAACGCTTTATAAAACAGTTTGCCAAAACATCTGTATATAAATCTATCAGCTAACCAGAACCAAACATCCTAATATGTTCAACTATACAGTTTCATCTAACTAACCCATCATTTACCCAAAACATCTCTATACCTTTAATTACATCCCCACGGGTCATAATGCGCACCGACTGCTCAGCACACTCCCACGGGCCATCTTTCTTCAATTGATCATTTCTCGGGTGGAGGGATCTCGTAGTCACCTGTATCGAGATTACCTACACCATACAGACACCTATGAGATAAAATCTCAGTAAATCCTACGTAAATGCAGATGCGTGCAGTGCATATGGAGTTCAGAAATCATGCATAACATACAGAGCGTCGCAGACAGAATATCACCGAGATCTCATCCCCCTAACCGAAGGGGGCCCATCTAGTGGTCGGACTACCCCGTGCGGTTAGAGGAGGGGGTACACGCTTACAACACGTACAGCCGTTCCTGAGCCCCACCTCACGTGACCAGATAACAGATTATGTTCATTAATTACATTAGATTGATAGCCCCCAATCTCTGGGCCACATCGGTTTTCTGAAAAACATCGTGCGGAAATTCATTTTCATGCTTAGTTGAAATACGTGATGCATGAACAGATATGAGCATAAATAAACAACCAACATGCATACCATCAAGACGAATAAAAGCATAACCTAATAAGCGAATAACCTAACTACCCAACCAAAGCAATTTAAAACAAACAATCCACTAAGATCCTCGACGCGACATCGAAGTACGGTGTAGGCCAATCGGACAGAGTAAGCCACGAGAACTTACCTGTCGTCTGTAGATCGCTGGGGATGCTCGGTTATCTTTCCATCTATGGCTCAACCTACGACAAATATTCAAACTTTATTAAACTCAAGGTTAAAATCACCAATTACTCCCAAACTACTATTTCTAGCCTAATCCAACTAAAACCTAACTAAACAGGCCACTAATTTGGGTTCGGTAAAACCAACTTTGAACGCGTGTAACTTTCGCGTCGGTTATCAAAATCAAACGATTCTAGCGGCCACGTACTCCTCTAATAACCTATTTTAACCTACCAAAAGGAATTTTAAAACAAATAACCCTAGATAGGTCAAAATTGGCAAAACCCAAACTGCCCCTTAACCGAAAAATTCCCTTTTCTGGTTTTTCATCGAACCTCCTCCATTTCCACACCAATCGAGCACCCACGCCTTCAATTAGCATAATCTAATCAAATTCCAAGGCTTTACATAGGAAAACCCGAATTCCCCAATTTGGAGCCCTCGATTTTTCCTTCAATCCGAGCTCTCCTTTGCCAGGAGACCTTCGTCGGCCTTAAGCTCGGCCATTCACCGTCGAGAACGGCCAAAAGCGGCCGGTGACTGGAGCTCAATGCAGCTCGTCACCCACGGCCACAAACCGAGCGAGAAACATGGGAAGAACTCACCGGTTTTCGATCGGGTCTGGCGCGGAAAAGCCGAACCGAGCACTGGCTTCAGCTCGCCGGAGTTTGCTCGTCTGAACAGTGACCGGAATCGCGTGGTCGCTGGAGGGACTTCGCTCGGCTCACTCTGTCGCTCTCGGGTGCTCGGGCCGAAGTGAAGAAGCAGAATGGCTTCTCAAGAAGCCATTCTGTTTTTAATTAAAAATAAGATTTTAATTTTTATTTTTATTTTGTTTCTTTATTTATTTTATTAGTTTATTTATTTATTTTAACTAATTACTAAATCGCCCTCATGTAAAAGCTACGTACATCATATAAATCTTTCCGGGTGTTACAATCAGAGCCACAAGGCTTCCCTTATGCATTTTAGTGCCTTGACAATAGTCAAAATTCGGCACAAAACCGGGATAGTGGCTCATTGCATTTAGCCTTAATTTCGGATCTAGCTTTGTGCTAACTTACTAATATATTTTCTCCAATTTTTATTGCCATTTTATTGCTTGAACTATTGTGGAAATATGGTATGCAAAATGGATTAAAAATCGGCCAAGGTTAGTATTGCATTTTCATTCTCTTTAGTTCTCGGTTTTCCTTCATTTTTAGCCTCGTTTTTTCATTTAAGTTTGCTGTGTTTTTTTTGTCAACATTTTCATCTAAAAACTAATACAAAAGTTGCTTGAAACATGGAAGAAAAGAAGCATGAAATTCGGCCTAATGAAAATTCTACAACTAAACCGATTTATGTTGCTTAATTCCTTCACTGTTTTTAGTGTGTTATTGTTTTGAGTTATTTAGCTTCTCTTGTTATCATTTGAGCCTTGTTTTAGCACTTAGTTATTGTCCATTCACTATATTAATTTTCTGGAAATTTTGGTGCTTAAAATCGGCTTAGAGCTATTATTATCAAAATCAGATTAAAAGTGAGCTAAACATTACATAGAAAATTCTGCTATATTTGAATTAAAATTTCAGCACGTTATCTTGATTTAAGTGGTGTATTAAATTTTATTACTTGCTATTTTTAGAGTTAATTAGTTGTTATTAATATTACTCTAAGTGATATTAGATAAAAGTTGATAACTTGGTTGAAATTTTATTGAAGTTTGTGGTGATTAGTAATTATTAAAAAATATTCATTTCTTTAGTTAAATTGCTAAGTATTTATTAAAATTGTTAAGTTGTTTACCTATTTAGCATGATCCCCATTTTCCTTTTGTCTTAGCTAAGATTAATCCTTAGTGCCTAAAATTACCTAAGACATTAAGAAGATAAACATCACACTAATTTAGGAAAAAAAAAATTGACTTAGACAAGAATTTGAATTTAATTAAAACACTTAACTATGACTAATCGAAGTGGATTTAATCGTGAGCCACCGCACCTTGAATCAAATCGGGCTAGGGATACTCCCCCACCCGAAAACACACGACACGAAGATGAAACTAGCGCTCAAGGAGGCATGCAAGGACAAATCGATGCCTTAGCTAGTGTAGTTAACAACCTTGCCCAACAAGTCCAAACACTAATGAACAATCCTCCCCGTAGAGACCCCATGAATGGGTCCCTTCTCAAGAGACTTCCTCTAGGATTATTCCCGAACTCCCTAGGCGTAGAGCACCTTTTCAACCACCCATAGAGGAAGAGGAATGGGGTGAACCCCAAAGAAGGAGACCACGCTATATTAATTCGGTGGATGAGAATTGGACGGAGGATAATCATCATAGGGACAACGACGACCTCCGAAATGTTAAGATGACAATTCCCCCTTTCAATGCAACACGTGATGGACACACATATCTTGATTGGATTGATAAGGTAGAGAGAGTCTTTGAGTGTCACGACTATTCCGAGCAAGTTAAAATTCAACTCGCCTCTCTTGAATTAATGGGCCATGCCGCATTATGGTGGTCCAACCTTAAGAACCAAAGAATACGAACATTAGGATATCCTGTCTCAACCTGGAATTCCATGAAAGACATAATGCACAAGAGGTTCGTTCCCCGACATTACAAACACGAACTCTTCCATCAACTTCACAACCTCAAACAAAATTCTCTCTCGGTTGATGAGTACCTCACGAAATTTGAGACTCTCAATATGCGTTGCGCTATTGATGAACCTGAAGAACAACTCATCGCGAGATTCATTGGAGGTTTGAACCGTGATATTGGTGACGTGGTTGAAGTTCAACAATTAGAGGCCATGGACATGGTTATACAACTTGCCCTCAAGGTGGAAAGACAACTCATGCGAAAACGCAAGACTAACTTTCCAACTAAATTTCCACCTAGGATCCTAGATCAAGACAAGCCCAAACCTCCATGGAAGAATGAAGAGAAAAAGCCATGTAACCAAAATTGGCCACCCAAAACACCCTTCAACCAAAACAAACCCCCTCCGACGAATAAAAATCAAGTGAACACGCCTAAAGGACAAAGAGCTTGTGATGTCCAATGCTACAAGTGTTTAGGCAAGGGACATTACGCAAATGAATGTTCTAACCGTCGAGTGATGGTTATTAAGAATTCGACTGGAGAATGGGAAAGTGAGAACGACGAGGGTCAATACCTTGAAAAAGAAGAAGAAAAAGAGGTAGAGGACGAGAGTGAGCACGAGTCAGATGAACGTGCTGCTCAAGATGGAACACTTCTGATGGTCATTCGTAGGACCCTTGTTTCTAAGAACGTAAAAGAAGACTGCCAATGGGAAAATATTTTTCAAAGTAGATGTGCAGTCAAGGATAAAGTTTGTTCCATGATTATTGAGTAGTGGGAGTTGCGTCAACGTGGCTTCCCAAGATATGGTGAAAAAGCTTGGATTGGAGACGACTAGCCACCCTAAGCCAAATAAGTTAAGATGGTTGACGATAGGGATGACATCAAGGTGACGAAGCAAGTAACCGTCAATTTTATTATTGGCAAGTATAAGGACGCGGTTCTTTGAGATGTCATACCTATGAATGCGAGTCATCTTTTGCTTGGTAGACCATGGCTTTATGACCGTAGGGTGCAACATGATGGATTCCTCAACAATTACAGTTTGAAATTTGGCGGTAGAAATATCAAGTTACTTCCCATGACACCTGAGCAAATTTCCCATGACGATGCGGTTAGGAAGGAAGAAAAGATTAATGAAAATCTTTTCTTGACCAAAAAAGGATTAAGAGCTGCAGTGACGAAAGGAAAGGCTATGATTCTAGTTTTAGTTAGGGACCGTATTATGGAACTTAGAGATATACCCTTACCGGTCCAAAATCCAGAACTACCACCCGGACTACCACCGATTAGAGGAATAGAAAAAAGGATGGCTCTATGCGAATGTGTGTCGATAGTCAAGCTATCAACCAAATTACTATTAAGTATAGGTATCCTATCCCTAGGCTCGAAGATATGCTGGACGAATTGAGCGGAGCATCAATATTCTCTAAAGTTGACTTAAAGAGCGGATATCACCAAATACGCATGAAAGAAGGTGATGAATCGAAAACCGCCTTCAAGACAAAATACGGATTGTTTGAGTGGATGGTTATGCCATTCGGACTTACAAATGCCCCGAGCACCTTCATGAGGTTAATGCACCATGTTCTTAAGGACTTCCTTGGAAAATTTGTTGTCGTCTACTTTGATGACATCTTGGTGTATAGCCCCGACCTTCCACAACATGTCAACCATCTCGGGATACTTTTTCAAACTCTCCGTCGAGCTAAATTGTTTGGGAATTTGGGTAAATGCTCATTTGGACAAGAAAAAGTTTACTTTTTGGGCTTTATAATTTCGAAGAATGGCTTAGAAGCGGTTGAAGATAAGGTTAAAGCCATCAAGGCTTTCACGGATTAGCCTCTTTTTATAAGAGGTTTATTAAAGACTTCAGTTCATTAGTCGCTCCTATTACGGACCTCACAAAGAAAGGAGTAGACTTTAATTGGACACCGGCATGCCAAAGTAGCTTCGACTTAATAAAGGAAAAACTTTGTCAATCTCCAGTTTTGGCACTTTCCGATTTCAATAAAGTTTTTGAGATCAAGAATGATGCCTCCGGTATTGGCATTGGAGTTGTATTGATGCAAGATGGCAAGCCTTTTGCGTATTTTAGTGAAAAATTGATAGGAGCTGCTTTGAACTATTCAACTTATGATAAAGAATTTTATGTCGTGATAAGAGCTATAGAACATTGGCAACATTACCTACTTTCCAAAGAGTTTGTGATTCATTCCGACCATCAATCCCTCAAGCATATTAAGAGTCAACACAAACTCAACAAGAGACACGCAAAATGGGTGGAATTCTTGGAAAGATTTCCCTACATTTTAAAATATTTGAAAGGGTCTGATAATACCGTTGCCAATGCTCTATCTCGAAGCCGTATCCTCTTAACGGAATTAGGCGTTCGATTTTTCAGATATGAATGGATCAAGACTTTATATACATCTGATAAAGATATTGGAATGCCTTATCAAGAATGTCAAAATAAGGATGAAGGAGGATATAGTCTTGTAGATGGATTTATACTTAAGAATGGGAAATTGTGTATTCCTGATTGCAGTATAAGACAATGCCTTCTTAAAGAAGCTCATGGAGGAAGATTGTCTGGACATTTTGGAGAGAAGAAAACCCTAGAACTGTTAAAGGAGAGATTTTATTGGCCCCACATGATGAAAGACGTGCACCACTATGTTGAGAGGTGTATTGTTTGTAAAAGGGCCAAAAGCAAAGTTCTACCCTAAGGACTTTACATGCCTTTACCTATTCCTATGCACCATTGGGTAGAAATCAGTATGGACTTTATTTTAGGGTTACCATGGACGGGACGCAATAAGAATTCCATTTTAGTGGTTGTTGATAGATTCTTCAAAATGGTGCATTTTATCGCCTGCTACAAAACTGACGACTCTGCTGCTATAGCCGACCTATTCTTCAAGGAAATAGTTCGACTCCATGGAGTGCCTTAATCCATGGAGTCCGATCGCGATACCAAGTTCTTGAGCACTTTTTGGAAAAACCTTATGGAAGAAATTGGGGACTACGCTTTGTTTTAGTACATCTTTCCATCCCCAAACGGACGGCCAAACGGAAGTGGTCAATAGGACCTTGGGAACCCTTCTCCGAAGTGTCATAGGTAAAACTATAACCAATTGGGACATAGTACTACCCCAAGTTGAATTTGGTTACAACCGAAGCCTTCATTCGACCACCTAGCAAACGCCCTTTGAGGTAGTTTATGGTTTTAATCCGAACACTCCCCTGACACTTATCCCTATTCCAACCCAGGACCTAGTATGTGACGACCCCAACCCGGTCAGGGCCGCCACGGCCTAACCATGACGTAATCATAACCTTAAACCCTTGAATAGTTCACGTAAAATTTTTCATTTTTACACAACACACTAAAACCAACCGGACATAGACAAATGACCCACCTCGATCGACCCTAAATAGCCTAACTTTAACTTAAACATGACGGGCATAAAAGTCGTCAACTTTTAAATCATTAAAACAAAGTAAAAACCCTTTTTCGAAAAAATGTCGACTCTATTTTTTGTCCCTTAAAATCCTTTAAAATACGTGGCGGTCGCCCGTAAAAAGTATCATAAAAGGTCGGGTCGAAACATGTTTTGAAAAGTCGGAAATAAAAAAAAATGCATGTGGGTGCCCTGTGGTGCGCGCGCGCCTGCCGCTGCTGCGCGCCCAGTGCCCACCTGCGCGCGCCATGGCACCTCCAGCGCCACCATCACGTGCAAAACACGTCCCAAACACGATCGATCGCACCCAAAGCCCGATCGATCGGGCCGGCTCGGGTTTCCAGACTAAAAACGACCCTAAACCACGATCGATGGCCCCTCTGGCGCGATCGATCGGATGGGCAACATCCTGGGCGCGCGCCAGTGCACTCGCTCGCACGCGTGCCGCGCTCGGCCAGCGTGCACAAGCGCCTAGCCAGCGCACCCACCAGCGCCCACCTACCCTTTTTCTTACACTTAGCCAGTTTTTCTTTTCCAAACTCTTACCCCTTCACCTTAAACTTTCCAAAAATCATTCCCCACAACATTAAACACAGGATACTTCAAACTCCCGAAAAAAACCCGACTCAAAAATTTACCCGAATCCGTATTTAAAATTCATGAAAATAAACCGCGTGGATCGCTCTAAAAATCGAGCGTATTCTCACAAGTTTAAATTACCTAAAATCAACATATCAAATCCAACATAATCCACAACACAAATATTAAACTTAAATGCGGAATTTCCTAAAACATGTCCAAAACATATACGTTTTTCAACCTATCCAAAATACATAACTTCAAGCCAATATTCAATACGAAATTTCCCACATATTCAACTTCTACATACACCCTAAAATCCTTCAAATACCCAATGTTCATCTAACTTACATCTAATTACCACAAAATGACTCGGACACCCACGGGTTCTCTAGCCTAGCCAAAACACGTTCCGTCGCCACGAGCTCCACCCATCGACCAACTACGCCTGATCATCAGGAGGTGGTTCCTCACCTTCGTTCTCGTCACCTTCATCAGACGATAAACATATTAAGCCTAATGCTTAGTAAAGAGGTGCACTAAAACATGAGTATACATAATGCATGGTTTTTCAAAACATGTTCGTTTTTTTATTTATTCACTTTACATAACATATATATATTGTTAGGCATGATTAGTTACAGGCACCATCCTGTCTACCCCGTAGACCAAACACTTGCCCTGAGTTGCCGTTCCTTGGGTGTATTATCGTGCCTTGAGTTGCCATTAACATGCCCTGTGCTTACTCATCCTCCAACTTTACTCGACATTACATACCTCACTTCGTTTACTTGAAAACTTGCATGCAAGAACATTTCATTAAATCTTAAAGGAGAAAACATGATGCATGAGATAAGGTCCTCCAAACAATCATCAACCAATTCTTAACGTACATAAACGAGCCTAACTCATAAACGAACCTATCCGACCACTAATAGGAAGTATCCTAGGCTACCCGACTCTTTAGAACCCCAAAATCATGAAAACATCATTAAGACATTTAATTCCTAACATCGACATAATGTAGGGCTTTAGGAGCCGGAAACCTAACACCACTTACCTGGAGTCCAGCTATGCCGAGCACCGTCCTTTGAGAGCTTGGGTTACTTAAGGCATTTTTATAACACAGTATTGACTCTATATTATAAAATTCAAGACTAAACGAAACCCCGAGCTAAGATAATTTTTCCAAAAACTCTATTTCACTTCATTCGGGCATTTCATCGAGCACTACACGCTCATGATTTACAAAACTCCATTAATGGCTTCTAACAACCTTCCAACAACCTAAAATTAATCATAAACACCAACCCAACACTATCAATTCATCCCATATACCAAAATAACAACCAATGTATCATTAATGGGCATAAAATCGCTATCCTATCGATTTCTCACAAATCCGGAAATTTTACACTAAACCCTAAATCAAAATCAACCCTAAAACAACAACTAATCATACCCAAAGTGTAGAACTTACCTAGAGTATGGATTAGGGGAAGAAAACTTGAAGGAAAATCGTCGAAAATCAGAGAAGAAAGCTTGACGGAAGAGAAACGTGGAGGAGGAGGGGAAAAATCGCCAAGGAGAAGCTTCACGTAGGAAGGGAGGAGAAATGAGAGAAAAAAAGGAGGTTATTTTGGCTTTAAAACAATTTTGACTTCAAAATTACCTCAATGCCCTTAGTTACGTCCTTTGCTTCGTTCATAAATTCGTCTATCGATTTGGTTTCTCTGAAAATTTCTTATTTCTCCAAATATTACAATTTATTCCTAGGGCTCTAACGAAACTTCCCATTTGCAAAACGGGCATAATTTACTAATTTATACTAATTAAAACTCTTTAAGACTTAAAATTGACAACCTGGCAACTAAAAAATTGAAACCTAAAACCAAAATTTCCAGGCGTTACATAGTAAACCTGTAACGACCCCGTTTCCCAGCAAGATATTGTCCGCTCTGGGGATTGGGCCGTAGCACAATATCCTCCCCTCACGGCTTTGTTTGGCGAGAACTACCCGGAAGGTCACCCAACCTGGGATTGCTCTCGCCGAAGCACTTTTAACTTCGGAGTTCTTATGGGATCCGTTGCCAATCATGCTCCAAAACGCGTCTTGCTATCTTGGGAGGGATCTCTTACATATGCTTCATTTCCATGTACTTCCCCAAGCGCTGTGGGATTGTGACGACCCCCTTTTTTACGACCTGTCACCTTCCGGGTCACCCGCGCGGACGTACCGCCATCCGGGTTCCGGTTCGTGCAGCCATCGTGCCATACTTACAGATCCGGGTCATCACAATCACCCCCCCTCGGGGGCCCAACGTCCTCGTTGGCCACAATTCCGGTTGGGTACAGGCTCTGATACCATTTGTAACGACCCCGTTCCCAGCAAGATATTGTCCGCTCCGGGGATTGGGCCGCAGCCCAATATCCTCCCCTCACGGCTTTGTTTGGCGAGAGCACTTCCCGGAAGGTCACCCAACCTGGAATTACTCTCGCCGAAGCCCTCTTAACTTCGGAGTTCTTATGGGATCCGTTGTCAATTGAGCTCCAAAACGCGTCTTGCTATCTTGGGAGGGATCTCTTACATATGTTTCATTTCCACATACTTCCCCAAGCGCTGTGGGATTGTGACGACCCCCTCTTTACGACCTGTCACCTTCCGGCTCGCCCGCGCGGACGTACCGCCATCCGGGTTCCGGTTCGTGCAGCCATCGTACCAGTACAGATTCGGGACTTACAGATTCGGGTCATCACAATCACCCCCCCTTGGTATCAGAGCCTGTACCCAACCGGAATTGTGGCCAATGAGGACGTTGGGCCCCCGAGGGGGGGTGATTGTGACGACCCCCTTTTTTACGACCTGTCACCTTCCGGGTCACCCGCGCGGACGTACCGCCATCCGGGTTCCGGTTCGTGCAGCCATCGTACCATACTTACAGATCCGGGTCATCACAATCACCCCCCCTCGGGGGCCCAACGTCCTCGTTGGCCACAATTCCGGTTGGGTACAGGCTCTGATACCATTTGTAACGACCCCGTTTCCCAGCAAGATATTGTCCGATCTGGGGATTGGGCCGTAGCACAATATCCTCCCCTCACGGCTTTGTTTGGCGAGAACTTCCCGGAAGGTCACCCAACCTGGGATTGCTCTCGCCGAAGCACTTTTAACTTCGGAGTTCTTATGGGATCCGTTGCCAATCATGCTCCAAAACGCGTCTTGCTATCTTGGGAGGGATCTCTTACATATGCTTCATTTCCATGTACTTCCCCAAGCGCTGTGGGATTGTGACGACCCCCTTTTTTACGACCTGTCACCTTCCGGGTCACCCGCGCGGACGTACCGCCATCCGGGTTCCGGTTCGTGCAGCCATCGTACCATACTTACAGATCCGGGTCATCACAAAACCCTTCGAGAGCTAATAAAACGGAGCAAATGAAGAAGTTGTATGAGAAAGTTTCCCAAACAATTGAGAAAAATAACACCAATTATGCTAAGCATGCAAATAAGGGACGAAAAGAAGTAGTTTTTAATGTTGGAGATTTGGTGTGGCTACACCTTAGGAAAGAACGATTTCCCGCCAAAAGATGCTCCAAACTATTGCCTAGAGCTGAAGGCCCCTTTAAGATTTTGGAACGTATAAATAACAATGCTTACAAATTGGAGTTACCCGGTGTCATCTACCTTCAATGTGCAAGATTTGTCCCCTTACATTGGAGAATTAGGACATGAAGAGGAGGCTGAGCTAACGGATTTGAGGTCAAATCCTCAGCCACCCGGAGCGGATGACATGCCTCGGAGGCCCGTCACAATATCACAAACTCGGGCACAAAATTTAATCACTCAATGTTCTAATGAATTGTCTCTTTTTGCAGGCTTTGATTCCATCATGGACTTCACTTGGGAGCCGACTTCGGAGGATGTGGAGAAGCCTTGTCACGTCATTCATTGGAGCATTTCTTTGGAGCTTCCTTGCAGCCCTATGGGAATATGTCTTCCCGGGCCTTAATTTGTAATTTTATTTTTAAAACTTATCGCCATACATTCGCCTTTATTGTATGGATTTTATAATTGCATTTCATGCATTAGATTGTGTGGTTAGGACTAGATGTATGGTGGTGGATTTGGGTTGAAGAAAATTCAACAATTCAAAGGAAAAGAGACCTCCACAAATCGAGCCCAAAGAAAGACTTGGCCCAAAGAAGAGCCCACATCCAAAGGTATGATTTTGCAGGTACACATGTGGGTGAAGACATGGATTGATGAGTTGGCACAATCTCCACCATAGGCTAGGTTTTGGCGCGGCTTCACTCTCGACCATCAAATTTGGTCGCGCGCTGGCGCGCAGAACAGCACCATGTGGCGCGGGCAGCAGCGCCAACCAGGTGCGGGCAGCGAGAGGCAAAGATCCTAGCAATGCGTGAACCAGCGCCTCCCAGCCTTCGATCAGCGCGCGCTCCAGCGAGACTCCACCGTTGATCCGCGCGTGCCATCCCTCTTCTCCTAGCCATTGACGATTTCTTCATCCAAGGGCTCTCCTTCACCCATGTCAAACCCTAATCCACCTAGGACTTCTATAAATGCATGGTATTAGTGATTGTAGACAACTTTTGCCCAAATCAATACAATACTATTTCCCTAATATCCAAGGTTGTTTTTCTTAGGATTTTTCCTTGGTTTCTTGAACCAAGTGGAGAAGCCCTCCATTGCTAACCTAGCTTGGGTTGCTAGGATAGCTCTTAGCTATTCCCTCGCCTCTCCATTGGGAGTAGGAGTTGAGGACGGAAATCCCGGCCTACGGTGGTCGTTTTTCCTTCAGGAAAATCGTTCACTCGAGAGTTTAAACCATAAGATCGCTCTACGAGTCCGCCAAGGGTATTTTCTTTACTTTCTTGCCATCACATTTCATACACAATCACTCTTTATTTTCGGCCTCACTTTCACACACATTCACTCTTATTTATTTGCTCTTTCTTCATCCATTTTTTTGTTTTCTTCACCTCGGCCACCTTCTCTTCTCTCCATCCCCTTTTCTCTTATTTTTCTTCATATTTATTTCCATCATTTAGCATGTATCAATCGACCATTGCATAATCTCACTCCATTTAATTTTATTGCATTTTTATTTCCACCGTTTTCTTCACTTTATTTTAGTTTTGCACAACATTCACCACCGAGCGCTTTTATGATTACACGGATCCTTTTCCTAAGGGATCCCGTGTCATTATTGGGTCCTCAGTACACGTCATTCTCATCACTTCAAGTTAAAACCTTCAAGGTGAAATAGATAACTTAGGTTCTAACCAAAGTCATGTAACACTCAACCTCATTTGCATGATACGTTCAAATCGATTGAAGTGAAGTTTCTTATACTTTAACAAACGCATTACTAAGTCTTAATTACGCGTCCATGAAGGTTGTTGGGTCCTCAATACACGTTGTTCTCATCACTTTAAGTTAAAACCTTGAATGTGAAATGGATAACTTAGGTTCTAACCACAAGTCATGTAACAGTCAACCTCATTTGCTGGATACGTTCAGTTCTTTTGGAACAAATCAATTTAAGTGAAGTTTCTTATACTTCTTCAAACGCATTACTAAGTCTTAATTACGCATCCACGAAGGTTGTTGGTTCCTCAATACACGTCGTTCTCATTACTTCAAGTTAATACCTTGAATGTGAAATGGATAACTTAGGTTCTAACCACAAGTTAGGTAACACTCAACCTCATTTGCTTGACACGTTCAGCTCTTTTGGAACAAATCGATTGAAGTGAAGTTTCTTACACTTCATCAAACATATTACTAAGTCTTAATTATGCGTCCGTGAAGGTTATTGGGTCCTTAATACACGTCGTTCTCATCACTTCAAGTTAAAACCTTGAAAGTGAAATTAATAACATAGTTTCTAACCACAAGTCATGTAAGACTCAAACTCATTTGCTTGATACATTCAGCTCTTATGGAACAAATCGATTGAAGTGAAGTTTCATTTACTTTATCAAACGCATTACTAAGTGGTAATTACGCATCCATGAAGGTTATTGGGTCCTCAATACACATCGTTCTCATCACTTCAAGTTATAACCTTAAAAGTGAAATGGATAACTTAGTTTCTAACCACAAGTCATGTAACACTCAACCTCCTTTGCTTGATACGTTCAGTTCTTTTGGAACAAATAGATTAAAGTGAAGTTTCTTAAACTTCATCAAACGCATTACTAAGTCTTAATTATGCGTCCAGGAAGGTTATTGGGTCCTCAATATAGGTTGTTCTCATCACTTTAAGTTAAAATTTTGAATGTGAAATGGATAACTTTGGTTGTAACCACAAGTCATGTAAAAGTCAACCTCATTTGCTTGATACGTTCAGCTCTTTTGGAAAAAATTGATTGAAGTAAAGTTTCGTATACTTTAGCAAACGCATTACTAAGTCTTAATTACGCATCCATGAGGGTTATTGGATCTTCAGTACACGTTGTTCTCATCATTTCAAGTTAAAAGCTTGAAGGTAAATGGATAACTTAAGTTCTAACCACAAGACATATAACACTCAACCTCATTTGCTGGATACGTTCAACTCTTTTGGAACAAATCGATTGAAGTGAAGTTTCTTATACTTCATCAAACGCATTACTAAGTTTTAATTACGCGTCCGTAAAGGTTGTTGGGTCCTCAATACACGTCGTTCTCATTACTTCAAGTTAAAACCTTGAATGTGAAATGGATAACTTAGGTTCTAACCACAAGTCATGTAACACTCAACCTCATTTGCTTGATACGTTCAGTATTTTTGGAACAAATCGATAGAAGTGAAGTTTCATATACTTCATCAAACGCATTACTAAGTCTTAATTACGCGTCCATGAAGGTTATTGGGTCCTCAATACACGTCGTTCTCATCACTTCAAGTTAAAACCTTGAATGTGAAATGGATAACTTAGGTTTTAACCACAAGTCATGTAACAGTCACTTTATTTGCTTTATCCGTTCAGTCTTTGCAACCAATCGATAAGGTGAATTTTATTATAATTTATCAAACGCATTCCTAAGTCTTAATACGCGTCCATGAAGGTTGTTGGGTCCTCCAATACACGTTGTTTCTCGTCACTTTAAGTTAAATACCTTGAATGTGAAATGGATAACTGAGGTTCTAAGCACAAGTCATGTAACAGTCAACCTCATTTACTTGATATGTTCAGTTCTTTTGGAACAAATCGATTAAAGTGAAGTTTCTTATACTTATCAAACGTATTACTAAGTCTTAATTACGCAACCATGAAGGTTATGGGATCCTCAGTACACGTCGTTCTCATCACTTCAAGTTAAAACTGTGAAGGTGAACTAGATAACTTAGGTTCTCACCACAAATCATGTAACACTTAACCTCGTTGGCTGATACGTTCAACTCTTTTAGAACAATCGATTGAAGTGAATTTTATTATAATTTATCAAACGCATTCCTAAGTCTTAATTACGCGTCCATGAAGGTTGTTGGGTCCTCAATACACGTTGTTCTCGTCACTTTAAGTTAAATACCTTGAATGTGAAATGGATAACTGAGGTTCTAAGCACAAGTCATGTAACAGTCAACCTCATTTACTTGATATGTTCAGTTCTTTTGGAACAAATCGATTAAAGTGAAGTTTCTTATACTTTATCAAACGTATTACTAAGTCTTAATTACGCAACCATGAAGGTTATGGGATCCTCAGTACACGTCGTTCTCATCACTTCAAGTTAAAACTGTGAAGGTGAAATAGATAACTTAGGTTCTCACCACAAATCATGTAACACTTAACCTCGTTGGCTTGATACGTTCAACTCTTTTAGAACAAATCGATTGAAGTGAAGTTTCTTATACTTCTTCAAACGCATTACTAAGTCTTAATTACGCGTCCATAAAGGTTGTTGGGTCCTCAATACACATCGTTCTCATTACTTCAAGTTAATACCTTGAATGTGAAATTGATAACTTAGGTTCTAACCACAAGTCAGGTAACACTCAACCTCATTTGCTTGACTACGTTCAGCTCTTTTGGAACAATCGATTGAAGTGAAGTTTCTTAACTTCATCAAAGCATTACTAAGTCTTAATTACTGCAGTCCATGAAGGTTATTGGGTCCTCAATACACGTCGTTCTCATCACTTCAAGTTAAACCTTGAAAGTGGAAATGAATACTAGGTTCTAACCACAAGTCATGTAAGACTCAACCTCATTTGCTTGATCCGTTCAGCTTCTTTTGGAACAAATCGATTGAAGTGAAGTTTCATTAACTTCATCAAACCATACTAAGTGGCTTAATTACGCGTCCATGAAGGTTATTGGGTCCTAATACACCTCGTTCTCATCACTTTCAAGTTATAAACCTTAAAGTGAAATGGAATAACTTAGTTTCTAACCACAAGTCATGTAATACTCAACCTCATTTGCTTGATACGTTCAGCTCTTTTGGAACAAATCGATTGAAGTGAAGTTTCTTATACTTCATCAAACGCATTACTAAGTCTTAATTACGCGTCCATAAAGGTTGTTGGGTCCTCAATACACGTCGTTCTCATTACTTCAAGTTAAAACCTTGAATGTGAAATGGATAACTTAGGTTCTAACCACAAGTCATGTAACACTCAACCTCATTTGCTTGATACGTTCAGCTCTTTTGGAACAAATCGATTGAAGTGAAGTTTCTTATACTTCATCAAACGCATTACTAAGTCTTAATTACGCGTCCATGAAGGTTATTGGGTCCTCAATACACGTCGTTCTCATCACTTCAAGTTAAAACCTTGAATGTGAAATGGATAACTTAGGTTCTAACCACAAGTCATGTAACACTAAACCTCATTTGCTTGATACGTTCAGCACTTTTGGAACAAATAGATTGAATTGAAGTTTCTTATACTTAATCAAACGAATTACTGTGTCTTAATTACACGTCCATAAAGGTTATTGGGTCCTCAATACACGTCGTTCTCATCACTTCAAGTTAAAACTTTGAATGTTAAATGGATAACTTAAGTTCTAACCACAAGTCTTGTAACACTCAACCTCATTTGCTTGATACGTTTAACACTTTTTGAACAAATCTATTCAAATGAAGTTTCTTATACTTAATTAAACGCATTACTAAATCTTAATTACACATCCATGAAAGTTATTGCGTCCTCAATACACGTCGTTCTCATCACTTCAAGTTTAAACCATGAAGGTTAAATGGATAACTTAGGTTCTAACCACAAGTCTTGTAACACTCAACCTCATTTGCTATATACATTCAACTCTTTTAAAACAAATCGATTCAAGTGAAGTTTCTTATACTTCATCAAACGCATTACTAAGCCTTAATTACGCGTCCATGAAGGATATTGGATCCTCAATACACGTCGTTCTCATCACTTCAAGTTAAAACCTTGAATGTGAAATGGATAACTTAGGTTTTAACCACAAGTCATGTAACAGTCAACTTTATTTGCTTTATACGTTCAGTTCTTTTGCAACCAATCGATTAAGGTGAATTTTATTATAATTTATCAAACGCATTACTAAGTCTTAATTACGCGTCCATGAAGGTTGTTGGGTCCTCAATACACGTTGTTCTCGTCACTTCAAGTTAAATACCTTGAATGTGAAATGGATAACTGAGGTTCTAAGCACAAGTCATGTAACAGTCAACCTCATTTGCTTGATATGTTCAGTTCTTTTGGAACAAATCGATTAAAGTGAAGTTTCTTATACTTCATCAAACGTATTACTAAGTCTTAATTACGCAACCATGAAGGTTATGGGATCCTCAGTACACGTCGTTCTCATCAGTTCAAGTTAAAACTGTGAAGGTGAAATAGATAACTTAGGTTCTCACCACAAATCATGTAACACTCAACCTCGTTTGCTTGATACGTTCAACTCTTTTGGAACAAATCGATTGAAGTGAAGTTTCTTATACTTCTTCAAACGCATTACTAAGTCTTAATTACGCGTCCATAAAGGTTGTTGGGTCCTCAATACACATCGTTCTCATTACTTCAAGTTAAAACCTTGAATGTGAAGTGGATAACTTAGGTTCTAACCACAAGTCATGTAACACTCAACCTCATTTGCTTGATACGTTCAGCTCTTTTGGTACAAATCGATTTAAGTGAAGTGTCTTATACTTCATCAAATGCATTACTGGGTCTTAATTACGCGTCCATAAAGGTTATTGGGTCTCAATAAACGTCGTTCTCATCACTTCAAGTTAAAACTTCGAATGTGACACAACCTTATTTGCTTAATATGTTTAACTCTTTTTGAACAAATCTGTAGCATCCCTTACACTATTCCTAATTTTTACCGTATTTTTTTTTATTATTAGACTTTAATTGCATTTAAGCGGAATTTAGATCAGAAACCAAATTGTTAAAACGTTCGAATCTATTTTGAAAACCACTTAATAAAACTTTAAAACAATTAAAAGAAAACATAATTAAAACTTAAAAGGCAATCGGCTGAGGAAAGGAGGGCAAAAGGGACAATCGTCCCCGAAATGCAAAGGGCGATCGATCGCCCAAAACAGGCGATCGATCGCCAGTTAACAAAACCGAGGGGCAATCGATCGCCCTTCGGCGTTCCCACATTTTGCCTAGCGATCGCCTGGTGAGGCTATCGCTGGGCACGACCAAAGAGGGAGAGGCGATCGATCGCCCAAAACAGGCAATCAATTGCCAAGCTCTCTGGAATTTTTCCAGAGAGCTCGGCTCCCCTCCTTCCCTTTTCTTCCTTCATTTCCCTGCACACTTCTTAACACTTAACCATTTTCTTTTCTTTTTCTATACATTTCATAACAACCTTCAACATAACAACTCTTTCCCCCTACGTACAATTCACACTTCACTAATCCCTCATTTAACGAATCAAAATGCATATTAAAACGTGGTAAGACTTTATGAAAACAAACCGCATGGATATGTTTAAACACTGGATATATCACTATAAAGAAATTTACCACGCATTTACAAAACAAGTTTCCAAAACGTTTAAAACTTCAAAACATAAACCTATCAACTAGTCCATATCCAAACATCCTATAATGTTCTATATGTACAAATATTTTCTTTAAACATTTTCTATCCAAAATAACCCAAAATACCTACACACATCCCCACGGGTCATGAAACGCCTCGACTGCTCCAGCACACTCCCGCGATCATTCCTCATCAACTGGACTCATGCTCCAGGAGGAGGAACGTCGTCCTCACCTGTTTCGATATCACCTACACCATACAGACAATCTATGAGCTAAAAGCTCGGCAAGTTTCGTAAATGCAATGCATGCTGTGCGTATGAGTTTCAGAAATCATGCAACATTTTCTTATCATTACGTCGCAGACAGAATATCACCAAGGTCTTAGCCTATAAGATGGAGAGGACACATCCCGCAGTTGGACTGCCCACTTCACCTAACACGGGGGGGGGGGGGGGGGGGGGGGGGGGGGGGGGCGCGGGGGGGGGTTACACGCTTACATCCGTAAACAGCTGTGCCTGAGCCCCACCTCGCCTGACCAGATAACAGATTACGTATTTTTTTTGCATTAGTCCATTTCATTTTTTATAAACACATGTAGAAATCCGTTTTCATGCTATTTTAAAATATGTGATGCATAAGCAGATAAAGGGATAAAGTAAACATACATCATATATACCATCAAGACCATAAAAAAAACATAACCTATAAAAGAACTAACCCTATCTACCCGACCAAAGCATATAAACAAATTAATCCCAATATTCCTCAACGCGACATCGAGGTACGGTGTAGGCCACTCGGCCAAGTAAGTCACGAGAACTTACCTTGCTCGCACTGAACTTCAAGCTCCGTCCACGAGCGTCGTTTGGCTGAGGCAAAACACAACATTGTCATAAAAAATGAGTTTAACTATAAAACGTTCAAATTTAACGAAACCTTAACTAAAAAAATTCCTTAAAGCTCAAATTTGATTCATTGGAGCATTCTATCGAGCATTTCACGCTCGATACCTCAAAATTTCCATTAACGAGTTTTCCAAAAAACCCAAAATTTCATCAGTCTCTAACATTTGTCCTTAATTCGGTTAACTTCATCCAATAACACTCAATACGTTCAATATTATCACAAATACGGTAATCCTACAGATTTCTAACTTTAAACCACGTTTTTCACAAAACCCTAAACGAAACCCTAACTATCAAACCTCGCGAAAACCAAAATATAACGCTCTAAAACCATATAGTCATACCTAGGGTTGTGAGAGGAGGAGAAAACACGAAGAAAACGAGTCGATTGGAGGAAGAATGGACGTCGGAATGGAAGAACACAGTGAAAGGCGATGAAGAAATCGCCTAGAGAAAATTGTCCAGAGAAGCTTCGTGAAAATGGTGAAGGAAGAAAGAAGGAAATTGTTTTATTATTAAAATTTTACTTGGCAAATTACCATTTTGCCCTTTCTTTGATTTTCTTTTTGTTTTGTCCTTTGTTTCGTTAATTAGCTAACGATTTGGTTTCTCCAAATTTATTTATTTCACCAATAAATCCCACTTATTACTAGGGTTCTATTAAAACTGTCCGTTTGTAATTCGGACCTCGTTTACTATTTTTACCAAAGTATCCTTTATATTACGCTAAACGCAATTATCGTAAAATTAGCGTTAAACTCCTAAAATTTCTGAAATTTTCTTAAAATCCTTATTAATTATTAGGATCGTAATAATGCTTTCTTTTCACGAAACAGACTTGATTTGTCAAATTTACAAAAATGCCATTTACATTAAAATATTAATATTCCGTACAGCCGGGTATTAGATTCCATCCACCTTATTTAAAATTTTTTCCTCAAAATTTGATTACACAAACAACTCGGGATACTTAGCTATCATATCTTGCCGTCACTCCCAAGTCGCTTCTTCAACCTCGTGGTTCCGCCATAGGATTTTAACTAGCGGAATCTCTTTGTTGCGCAATACTTTGATGGAAGACTCTAAAATACGTACCGTCTTCTCCTTGTAAGTCAAGGTAGGCTGTACCTCGATCTCTCTTGTCTCTACGTGTAACGACCCTTAAACCTAACCCTTAATTTCCAGTATATTTATTTATTTTTTTTATCCTTTTTTATATCCTTATAAACTTCATAACCTAAAAGCGGAATTTAAATCGTAGACTAAATCGTTAAAATCGTTCGAAAACTATTTAAAGCCATTTAAAGGAAACATATAAAAAAATTACAAAACAAAGAAAACATCGGCCAACAAGTGGAGGGGCAAAAGCGTCAAAATAGGAAAACAAGAGGGCCGATCGATCGGCCCCTCAATGGGCAATCGATCGCCCCCCATAACTGATCGATCGACTGAAGACAGTCGATCGATCGACTCACGTTCTGATTTCCAGAACGTGAAGCCTAGCCTGCAAACCGATCGATCGCCCCTATCTTTTGCAATCGATCGCCTACCATTGGTAACTCTCTGGAATTTCCAGAGAGTTCTGTGTTCGAACACCAAACTCTTGGCGTTCGATCGCCTCTCATCGTTCCCTTATTCCTTCCAAACATCCGACACACTCCAATCAGGCAAAACACATTCCTCTCCTTCCCCCTTCCCTTCATCACATACCTTTACATACATTTCACAAGACACATTTCAACATAACACTACTCTTATCCTCACTCAATCCTACATCAACAATTCCCTCGATAATCAACCCAAAAAGTATTTAAAACGTAATCAAATTTCATAAAAAATGAACCGCCTGGTTCCGTTTAAAAACTGAACATTTTCCCCTATTTGAAAATATCAAAAACATTACAAAATACTATACAATATCTATCCAGATCCAAGCATCCTAAAATGTTCAACTATACAATTTCCTACATTCCTATCTATCAATTTCCCGAAACATTTACCTACGTCCCCACGGGTCAAAAGAAGCACCGACTGCGCCAGCACACTCCCGCGAGCATTCTTCTTCAACCTGCTTAGACTTCAGGCAGAGGAATATCATCCTCACCTATCTCAAAATCACCTACACCTTAGAAAATAAAATGTGAGCTAAAGGCTCAGTAAATCTACATGAATGTACGTGAATGCTATGCATGTACAGTTCATAAATCATGCATCCTACCTTTTCGCTAATCATTTCATTTATGTCACCGGGGCTTCACTCTCGCAAGATAGGAGCGGCAATTCCAGCGATTGGATAGCCCCTCGTATCTAACCGGGGGGAAAACATGCTTCATCAGACAGCCATGTCTGAACCACCGCCACCGACGTGACCATCGTTTCATTTATTAACCTTTTCGTTAACATTTCCTTTTTATGAAAATATGCATAGAAATTCTTTTCATGCCTTTAGAAAAACAATAATGCATGAACATATGCTGTGCCATAACGAGATCGAAACATATAAACAATAAACTTAAACAATAAACAACTTAATTAACCCTAAACCTAACTACCCAATCTGATTACCCGAACGAAATATATCTCCAATTCCTCGATTTAACTAATC
>CM039505.1:41110730-41123988 GCA_022432975.1 Begonia masoniana | reverse complement strand
ACTTTTCATTTGTTCCTTTAAACGTACCCAAAATGACTCGTCTAAGGTTTTCAATCCTTTTAATCTCACTTGTTTAGCAGACAATAAACCTCATTCGGCAGAAAAGACTACTGTTCTTGGAAGACTCGTTACGGATAAAATTAACCAAATCCCAAGATTAACACTATAAACAAGCACGACACTTCACTAATCGGTCTAGCCACTAAAAAGAGTCTGGTTATTTGTTTGTACTATACTGAAACCGGTCCACACCTTTGCAATATAGCGTTGACCCCATAGTTTTCTTCATCCTCTCGCAACCCTAGGTAAGATTCTAAAGCTTTGGAAGCGTATTGTTTGGTTTTTACTGAGTTAAAAACGTTAGGGTTCCGTTTGGGGTTTCGTTAAAAATGCGAATTAGGGTTCGAAATTTATAGGTTAGCCGTAATTAAGTGTAACACCCGACATTTTTGGTAAGGTGACCTTCTAACTGTATTAACGGTCACGAATATTTAATCTTCGCAGTTTAGAATTTTATGCCAGAATAATTAATTATATGTGGATGTAAACTAGGTTGGGTGGTAAAGTTGTAATAATGGAGGGTGATGACCGGTATATAAAGAAAAAGGAAATGTTTTAAACCTCACTAAAACCACTGTAGCCGACACCTTACTTTCCGGCGATTTCTTCTCTCGCAAGTTTTTACTCTCTGCTATCAGCAAACTCACCTCTACGGCCGGTTTACTCCGCCACCACTCGACTACTCTGTGCCCGAGGTATGCATTTGTCAATGTGGCTATCTGTTAGTTTATTAGTCCTGTTTTCTACTCGGCATTGAAGTTTTGGATTCTCCAATGGCCGACTAATAATAAGAACATCTGAAATCTGTGAATGAGAATGCTTTTATCAAATTGATTATGGACATTTAGATCAACCACCTCTGGGTTATCGATAATCGAGTCCGTCTGTTATGGTTTTGGATTTCAAACTGTACAGGGTATTAGACTAAGGATTCGGGAATGACTTTAGCTATTAAATCGTAGGATAACTTGAGATTAGGACTATTAGGATTTTGTTTTAACTGTTACAATGTGATGTTTTAGGAGAAGAAGTTTGAAGAGAAAGGAGCCCAAAGCTCTAAGGATACCAGGTAAGTGAATGTATAGATTTCTCGGTCAATAGGACCCTACATCAAGGGATGCTAGGTAGAAACTCATACGATGATTAGAAGTTCCTTTATGTTATTCTCTAGCATTTACGATAAGTGGTAAGTCTTCCTATTGGATGGATGTTCTGTTCTGTAGCTTGATGAACTAAGAGTCCCTATGTTCATGCATTATCAATGTTTTATGCGTATGAAAATGTTTTAGAAGCATGTTTTTATCATGAACAAGATAAGAAGATAAAACTTATGCAACGTGGTTAAGTGAGGGTTGGGGGTGGTTCGGCGTATGTCACAGTCCAAAAGAGGGACATATGAATACGACCCGCAGTAGGGACCAAGATCAAACTCACTGTCGAACCCCCTTTACCGGCACAAATCCTCCCTTAATCCATACTAATGAATGATGAAACGAATGATGAAGTGAATGATGAAATGAATGATGAAATGAATGATGAAATAAATGACGAAATGAATGATGAATATGACTGATGATTATGAGCAAGAATATGAACAAGAAAAGACTTATGAGCATGTATTTCTCTGAGTTATGCATTAATGCATTCATGTTATTGTTGCATTCCTTACTAAGCATTAGGCTTATAGTTTAAACCTTATGATGTAGGTGACGAGTATTCAGGTGAGGATCTCAAAGTTAATGAGGATGTCTAAATTTGGTTGCTGGGAGGTGTTCAGGGAGCAATTCTGTGGCTGGGTGGCGAATTAGAAACCCTGGTTAACGCTCTTATGATTTTTATGATGTTCATGAGTAATGAAGTCTAAGTAGGTTGAGATTATTTTATCAATTGGGATTTTAGAAATTATCTGTCTTACTTCCAATGTCCGAGGATATTTCTAAAGTTAATGAATGTTATGTTTGGGTTTAAGTCTTCCGCTGTATGAATTTCTTGATAAGTCTCTGTTTTCCATGTCGTTTAGTGACCGGTAGATGTAGTGCATTTCTCTACCGGAAGATGGATTTGTTATTTTGTCGTTTAGTGACCGGTAGATGTAGTGCATTTCTCTACCGGAAGATGGATTTGTTATTTTGTCGTTTAGTGACCGGTAGATGTAGTGCATTTCTCTACCGGAAGATGGATTTGTTATTTTGTCGTTTAGTGACCGGTAGATGTAGTGCATTTCTCTACCGGAAGATGGATTTGTTATTTTGTCGTTTAGTGACCGGTAGATGTAGTGCATTTCTCTACCGGAAGATGGATTTGTTATTCTGTCGTTTAGCGATCGGTAGATGTCCACTACCGGATGATGTTTTAATGATCATGAGAGCTGCACGTGTCCACCGGTAGATGTCCACTACCGGGTTATGTTTTAATTGTTCACGTGAGAAGCACGTGTACCCGGATGATGTCCTCTTATTTCACCGGATGAGGAATACTCTTTTGGGTGATGCATGCAAATCCATGCAACTCGAGCAGAATAACGCCGAGCGACCCGAGGGCATTTCTTTTCTGCCCGATTAGGTTATGGAAATGATGACTGAGCTTGTCGCTTGGTCCCGTCAATAATCGAGTTATAAGGTTAATCAAAGAGTCGAGTTTGAGTGGTTTATTCCCGACAGATAAGGTGACGTCCACGGGTCAAGATTTAAGTTCTAAGTAAAAAAAAAAAGATGCTAACTATGAACGAGGTGACGAAGGTAAGAATGTAAATGTTTATGAGGTTATTTTATGAATTACGTGGTGACTCCAACTGGGGTCGTTACATTAAGGATATAGTAAACGTATCGAACGTTATGGGATGAATTTAATTGATTTAGAACGAATGTTAAAATTTGAGAATTTTCGAGTTTTAGGGAAAAACTCGTTAATTGTTCTTTCGAGGTATCAATCGTAAATTTGCTCGTCGATATGCCTCGATTAGTTAAATTAGAGCTTTAAGGAATCTCCTTAGTAAAGATTTCGTTAAAATTGGACGTTTAATAGTTTAAACTCGTTTTAACGATAATTTGGTGAAATTTGTCACGACCCTTACCCTTAACGTGACATATTATTTTATTTTGTTTTTTTTTTTTTTACACTTTTAACTTTAACTGTAGTTAAGACGAAATCTAAATCAAAATCAAAATCGAAATAGAAATCGGAGTACGTTTAGTAAATCGTTTGAAACGACCAATAAAACCATTAATTTAAACCATTAAAACTTAAAAACAAATAAAACATTTAAAACTATTAACTATTAAAAATTAAAATCCTTTTTTTTTTTATAAAAGACATGGCGATTAGTCGCCACAAAAAGGGGCGACTGATCGCCCCATGGGCGATTGCAACAGGCGACTAGTCGCCTGTTGCAAGTCGCCACGCTCTCTGGATTTCTCCAGAGAGCGTCGCCTCATTTCACCCAAGAGGGCCGAGCTTCTTCCTCTCCCTCTTTTCCTTTCTTCACCCTTACACGCCGTGCACAACACATACTTAACCCAAAACCTACAACACACAAAAACACTACAACTTCTTCCCTTTTTCACCCAAAATCTTCACCCAATCTTTACATATCCCCATATAATACTTTCCAAACATAACATTTGGTCAAACACTCAAAACCGACACAATTCACGTTGAACATATCAAATTTCATAAAAACGAACCGCGTGGTTCCGTTTAAAAGATTCACATTTCCTTCCTGGTTAAAGAAACATCAAAACACTATAAAACACAGTACAAAATCTATTCAATCACCATACATCCTAAAACATATCAAATCCTACGATCACCATTTGTAACGCCCCCGAACCCACCCTGGCTCGGAGCGCTACTTTGCTAACCGATCCCACGTTAAAACATAAACTCCCAAACATAAAAGAAACTTACACAGCTGACTTTACAACTAAACTCCCGAAACTCTCTTACTTCATACCTAGCTGCCTAGACTCATCAATTCCCTTACCTCTAACCTTTCAGCACCACGGCGTCTTTCCCGAAAATTTTGGCAAAGTAACGCCTGAAAATGGCGCCTCCAAAATGCTAGGTACCTACACACAAACCAATCCCAACCAGATCCAGAATATTTCTAACCGTCTAACCAACCTACGAAATCTCTAACTAACCACATATCGCCAAGAAATGCTATCAACATACAAAATAAAGAAAATCTCCAATATAGGGTAACACTTCACCCTGACCTATGACTATATACAATGAATACACATCAGACATTCACCTAAAAAGAACTACACATTTCCATCAACTTACAAGCAGACTTTTACAATACTACCAAAATACAAAACCCACATTCTCCAAAGACCATGGTGGAGTCGCCCCAACAACTGCCCGCACCGACACACCCCGTGCATCTCTGACCGCTCTCAAGTCCTGGCTGACCCACATAGCTCACCTGTAACCGCGTCGTTACCTACACCACAGAACACACACACACACGTAAGCTTACGCTTAGCAAGTAGGGAATAACAAAGATATAAACAAGCACAATTGTAACGACCCCGGCCAGGAGCCGTCACGTGTTCATATTCTTTCATTAAACGTTTGCTTGACTTTTACTAATATTACATTCACTTACTATCCCTCAACAGACTTTCACATTTTACATATATATTTTTTTTTTTCTAAACTGGTAATAAAGACGCAGAACCATTAAGGAAGACGAATCCTCTCGTGCCCGACTTCCCACGCCTCGTCGGCTCAACCTTCACAGAGTCAAGCGACTAGACTCGGTCATTGGCTTCCTGACAATTTCGGGAAAAGAGGAGGTGCCCTCAATTCTCTTAACTTAATACCACTCGGGTCTGCATGGGTTGCATGCGTTGACAACCCTCAGAAACTTAGTCGTCCGGTCATCACGTGCATTATGCGTGACTCGCTTAACATCACCTAAAAGGAGACATCTTCCGGTGGGCACGTGGGCCTCGCGTGCTAAATTAAAACATCATCCGGTCACTAAATGACAAAACACATTTTACATCTTCCGGTGGCGTCATCCGGAAGACTGAACCATCATACAACTATCCTTCGGCATCTGCCGATGACGTCAGCCGGAAGACTAAACCATCAAACAATTAACCTTCGGCATCTGCCGATGACGTCAACCGGAAGACTAAACTAACAAACAACTACCCTTCGGCATCTGCCGATGACGTCAGCCGGAAGACTAAACCATCAAACAATTCACCTTCGGCATCTGCCGATGACGTCAACCGGAAGACTAAACCATCAAACAATTACCCTTCGGCATTTGCCGATGACGTCAGCCGGAAGACTAATCCATCAAACAATTACCCTTCGGCATCTGCCGATGACGTCAGCCGGAAGACTAAACCATCAGACGATTAACCTTCGGCATCTGCCGATGACGTCAGCCGGAAGACTACCTCTTCCAGCTTCCGTCTTACGGTAGAGAACTCTAAATCATCAAATGACTCCTTCCAATAGAAAGAAAACACAACTCATTCAAAATGCATATAGCGGAAGACTTAAGCGACAGACCATTTATAAATCGATATAATCATTCCCTGACTCAGTGATCCGCTAGACAGTTTCAAAGCTCAACGTTTTAAAATAATCTCATCCTACTTAAACTACCATATTCTTTAACATACTGTAACATAAGAGTCTTAACCAGGGGTCATAAATCGCCTCTCCAGTCCCACACTGTCACCCTTGAGCATCCTCCAGCAACCAGCCTTAAGCATCCTCTTTGAACGTAACATCCTCACCTGAACCTTCTTCACCTACACCATAAGGTTTAACTATAAGCCTAATGCTTAGTAAGGAATGCATACTGACAGATATACATGAGTACACAATTTAAAGAGACATAAGTTCATAAACCATTCACCATTCGTGTTCATCTTTATCCTTTACATAACATGTATTAAGGCAGGAGACGAGGGAGGAAGACAGGGGTACATAGTCATTTGCCTATCGCGGGCAGTCATACATAATCATTTGCCTATCGCGGCAATCATGATACATCACTCGGCCTCCCCAGTGGGAGAATTCGCGAGCCATACATATCATTAACTCGGCCTCCACCAGTGGGAGATTTCGCGAGTCATACATATCATTAACTCGGCCTCCACCAGTGGGAGATTTCGCGAGTCATACATATCATTAACTCGGCCTCCACCAGTGGGAGAATTCGCGAGTCATACATAACATAGTCTTTCCCCGCTCTGCACTTAATCTCGGTTACATTTGCTTTTCATATTCTCAACTTAATCATAACAGGAACACAGTGCATAGACATAAAGTTCATAGAGAAAAGTCATATCATGAGGACAAGTAAAACATCCTGTAACTTTACATTTACTTACACAACTTCTCATATTGTGGAAATAACAGATCATAGTCAATAAGCTAACATCTCAGTGATTTCCTAATACCCTTGCGGTGTAGGGCCCTAGTGGCCGGAAATCTTAATACATTCACTTACCTGGATTCCTTAGCAATCCGAGCTTCTTTCCTTTAAACTTCTTCACCTAAAACATGTACATTACAGTAGTTAAAACAAAGTCCTAATAGTCCTAATCATAACCATCCTAGGATCTAATAGCTAAAGTCATTCCGATTCCTCTGTTTGACACACTGCAGTTTGAAATCCGAAACTAGGTGGACAGGTTTTACCATTGGTTAAATCCGAGTTGGTTACATAAACTGTTCAGAATCGATTCATTTCTACTTTCAGATTAAGAAAATCACAAACTGCTCGGCCACTGCTAAAAATCCGAACTCAGTGCCGAGCTGAGAACAGAGCTCTATTTACTAATGAATGACTACATTGTCCATTTCATACCTCGGGTGTGGATTTGCAGAGAAAGGCAAGCTCGAAACCGGTCGTCGGCAGAGGAAATTTCTGGTAGCCGAGAGCAAGAACTTGGGAGAGAAGAAATCGCCGAGAGGGAATGTCGGCTACAGTGGCAATAAATGAGATTTAAGGTTTCCAATTCCTTTTTATACTAAATCCATCGATTCTAATTACTAAACTGCCACCCAACCTAGTTTTACTTAACTTGTAATAATTTATCTTAACATTAAATTTTAAATCATAAAGGTTAAATAAGAGGGTGACAATGAAAATGGTCAGAAAATCACCTGGCCGAAATGTCGGGTGTTACATCCACCCCTCCTTAAACGAAATTTTCGTCCTCGAAAATTGCTCAAGCAAATAACTTAGGATATTTGTCCAACATCTCCCGCTGCCTTTCCCATGTGGCTTCTTCAATGCCGTGATTTGTCCATAAAACTTTCACCAATGGGATCTCTTTGTTTCTCAGAGTCTTGACTGCATATTCCAATATCTGTATCGGTTTCTCCTCATACTCCAGTGTCGGCTCTAAACCAATATCCGATGGCTGGATGACCTGCATCGGATCACGCATGCACTTTCTTAACATTGACACATGGAAGACATTATGAACTTTATCCAATGATGGAGGCAGTTGCAGTCTGTAAGCTGTACTCCCGATTTTTGCCAAGACAGGGAAGGGTCCAATAAATCTAGGATTAAGTTTTCCCTTCTTGCCAAATCTTAAGACTCCTTTAAATGGTGACACCTTTAAGAATACTTCATCTCCTACTGAAAACTCGAGTTCCCTTCTCCTTTGATCTGCATAACACTTCTGCCGGCTTTGTGCAGTCATCATTCTTTTCCGAATAGTGGTAATCTTATCTGACATTTGCTGCAGGATATCAGGTCCAAGAAGTTTTGTTTCCCCAACCTCGTCCCAGTAAAGAGGTGACCTACATTTCCTACCATACAGAGCTTCATATGGTGCCATACCGATGGTGGACTGATAACTGTTATTGTAGGAGAATTCAACTAGCGGTAAATGTCTACTCCAAGTTGTCTGAAAGTCAAGTACACATGCTCTCAACATATCTTCGAGTATTTGAATCGTCCTTTCTGATTGGCCATCGGTCTGTGGGTGAAAAGCTATGCTGAAAGATAACTTTGTACCTAATGTACCTTGCAAACTTTTCCAGAATCGAGAGGTGAACCTTGGGTCACGGTCAGAGACAATGGATACAGGGATCCCATGCAACCTAATAATTTCCTGAACATAAAGATCAGCAAATTGGTCCATCGTATAGGTGGTCCTTACAGGTAAGAAATGGGCTGATTTCGTCAGTCTATCCACCACAACCCAAATACAATCATGCCCTTTTGTCGTCTTAGGTAGTCCTACAACAAAATCCATAGCTATATGTTCCCACTTCCATTCGGGAATAGGCAACGGCTGAAGAGTACCTCCTGGACGTTGGTGCTCGGCTTTGACTTGTTGGCATACTAAACAGGACTCAACATACTTAGCAACATCCCTTTTTAGGTTAGGCCACCAGTACTGTAACTTCAGGTCTCGGTACATCTTGGTGCAGCCAGGATGTACAGAAAAGGAAGAGGAGTGCGCCTCAGCCAAGATCAACTTACGCAATTCCACATCATTAGGAATGCACCACCGATTTCTAAACCTCAGGATCCCATCCTTTGAGAGACTGAACTCAGAGGTGGTGTCCTTCAATTTATCCATCATGCTGATATTTTCCACTGAATCCTTCTGTTGTGCATCCTTGATCTTTTCCAAAATTGTTGGTTGAATAGTTAACTCAGCGAGCAAGACTGATAATTCTGGAACTATCTCCAAGTCAAATTTCTGAACTTCTGTTCTTAAGGGTAAAGACATGGTTGAAACCATGGGCTGCATTGTGTTGACATCCTACTCAACGCATCAGCTACAGAGTTAGCCTTCCCGGGGTGATACTTGATCTCAAAATCGTAGTCCTTGACAAATTCCAACCAACGTCTCTGTCTCATGTTCAATTCCTTCTGTGTGAAGAGGTACTTTAGACTTTTATGGTCAGAAAACACCTCACATTGCTGTCCATATAAATAGTGCCTCCAAATCTTCAAGGCAAAAACAACGGCAGCTAATTCTAGATCATGAGTGGGGTAATTTTGCTCGTAACTTTTTAGCTGCCTAGAAGCATACGCTATAACTTTACCCTCTTGCATCAAAACACAACCTAAACCAACTTTAGACGCATCACAGTAAACACTAAATTTTCCTTCTTCGGTTGGGAGGGTCAATACAAGGGCTGTTGTTAACTTCAGTTTTAACGTCTGGAAGCTGTCTTCACAGGCTTCAGTCCAAGAATACTTAATGTCCTTCTTTGTCAAACCTGTCAGGGGTTTAGCTATCATGGAAATCCCTTGATGAACTTCCTGTAATAGCCTGCCAGTCCAAGGAAGCTGCGGACCTCGCTGGCATTCTTAGGTTGAGGCCAATCCTTTACTGCCTGAATTTTGGTCGGGTCCACAGATATGCCATTAGCAGAAACTACATGGCCAAGGAAATTAACCTTATCTAACCAAAACTCACACTTAGACAGCTTGGCGTAAAGTTGATGCTCCTTCAATGTCGTCAAAACTACTTTCAAATGTTCTTCATGGTCAGCCACAGTTCGGGAATATATCAAGATATCATCTATGAACACAATCACAAACTTATCCAAATACTCACGAAACACCACGGTTCATTAGATCCATGAAAGCTGCAGGGGCGTTTGTCAATCCAAACGACATGACTAAGAATTCATAATGTCCATAGCGGGTTCTGAAGGCTGTCTTTGGTATATCTCCTTCTTTAACCTTCAGTTGGTAATAACCCGAACGTAAATCTATCTTTGAAAATACCTTAGCTCCTTGCAATTGGTCAAACAAATCGTCAATCCTGGGTAAGGGGTACCTATTCTTGATTGTCAACTTATTTAGTTCCTTGTAGTCTATGCACATTCTAAGAGAACCATCCTTCTTCCTTACAAATAAGACTGGTGCACCCCAAGGAGAACTGCTGGGGCGAATAAATCCCTTGTCAACCAATTCCTGCAATTGAACCTTCAATTCTTTCAACTCAACAGGTGCCATACGGTAAGGATTCTTGGATACAGGTGATGCCTCGGGGTATGTATCAATCACAAATTCTATTTCCCTATCAGGTGGTATACCCGGCAAGTCATCTAAGAATGCCTTGGGAAACTCTCGGACTATAGGAATATCCTGTAGCTCAATTTTATTCTTCACCCGACCATCTATTACACTAGCCAGGTAGCTCTCACAACCACATCTCAGCATTCGGTATATTTCTAGTGAGGATATAATTGGTATCTTACTTATTTTAGGAATAGCTTGGAAGGAATAATGATTATCATTTGGGGGTCTAAAATCAACTATTCCGGATCTACAACTTATCGTGGCATGATGTCTAAATAACCAATCCATCCCTAATATCACCTCATACCCTTTCATGTCAATGACAATTAACTCCGCATAGAGATCCTTATCCCCTAAGGACACGACGTCACCCTTAACAATCTGTTCTGAATGTAGGGACTTCCCTGACGGCAACACAACACTATATGACCTTTCAGCTGGTAAGGGTCCTATGTTATGTTTGCATACAAACAAGGTTGATATAAACGAGTGTGTGTGGCCCCTGTATCTATGAGTGTATAAGCAGCAAAACCACAGATCATGATGGTACCTGATATGACTGTATGTTGATCAGCTCCCTCATCTCCATCAACGCATACACTCTGGGTACAACCCTTGCACGGTTCGGGTCTGGCGGCATGGGACAATCTCTGACCATGTGTCCGGTCTTATCACACCTGAAACACCGGCCAGAAAGCAGCTTGCACTCACCAGGGTGGTTCCTCTGACATGTAAGGCATAGAGGCGCCAGAGGTCTCTTCCTTTTCCCTGGTCCATCATTTTGTTGAGGGGCCTCTTCATTCCATGCTGCTGTTGCTGTGGTCCCCTGTTCTGTCGTGGCTGCCAACCTTGTTCTGACGTGGTGGCGGCTGAGCGTCCTTCATGAGTTTCTTTGGCTGTTCGCGCTGTGCATATGCTGTCATTTCTGCCTCTTCTAGCTCCAAGGCCTTAGCCGTCACTTCACCATAAGGTAGATTATGTATCCCGGCAGTCTTCACCTTCATGTACAGACTTGGCTTCAGTCCTTGAACAAACTGGTAAATCTTATCTTCCTCATCCTCAATCATACGGGGAGCAAACCGTGATAAAGCATCAAATTCCATATAAATCCGTCACAGAGCCAGTTTGTCGTAGATTCATGAACTCCTTCTTTTTGTTGGCCCGACAGTCCTATTAAAGTACTTGTCAAAGAAGGCAGTCTTGAACATCCCCCAGGTCATAGCTTCGGCATTAGTGGTGCTCTGGATCGAGTCCCACCAATGCCTTGCACTTAACTCCCAAATGAAAGACAGCATAGGTGACCTTATCCCCTTCGTTAACCTTTGCATACTTAAACATATCTTCAATCTTTCGGATCCACTCCTCAGCATGGACAGGATCTGAAACATACCCATTAAACACCGGGGGTCGAAGCCGGTGGAAGCGCTCACCCACATGATCATGAGTTGCGTTAGTGCTGGAGTTGCCTTGTTCTTCTCTAGCTGTCATCAGTCGTTCTATCTGGTGGAGATTGGCGCATGACCAACTCAGTCAACTGAGCAATAGCATTGCTATCCTCATTGGCCTCTCTCTGTTGACCTCTAACCATCTTGGGATTCCTAGACAAATCATTACAGGCATAATTTAACTTAATGACATACATGAAATCATAAACACTTACAGTTGCTGAGGTGTGCTCAAGTGACAGTCAGTGCTAGGAGGCAGTCTGCAGAATCGGTTTAGAACCTGGTTTTGCTCTGATACCACAATTGTAACGACCCGGCCAGGAGCCGTCACGTGTTCATATTCTTTCATTAAACGTTTGCTTGACTTTACTAATATTACATTCACTTACTATCCTCAACAGACTTCACATTTTACATATATATTTTTTTTTCTAAACTGGTAATAAGACGCAGAGCCATTAAGGAAGACGAATCCTCTCGTGCCCGACTTCCCACGCCTCGTCGGCTCAACCTTCACAGAGTCAAGCGCATAGACTCGGTCATTGGCTTCTTGACAATTTCGGGAAAAGAGGAGGTGCCCTCATTCTCTTAACTTAATACCACTCGGGTCTGCATGGGTTGCATGCGTTGACAACCCTCAGAAACTTAGTCGTCCGGTCATCACGTGCATTACGCGTGACTCGCTTAACATCACCTAAAGAAGACATCTTCCGGTGGCACGTGGGCCTCGCGTGCTAAATTAAAACATCATCCGGTCACTAATGACAAAACACATTTTACATCTTCCGGGTGGCGTCATCCGGAAGACTGAACCATCATACAACTATCCTTCGGCATCTGCCGATGACGTCAGCCGGAAGACTAAACCATCAAACAATTAACCTTCGGCATCTGCCGATGACGTCAACCGGAAGACTAAACTAACAAACAACTACCCTTCGGCATCTGCCGATGACGTCAGCCGGAAAAGACTAAAACATCAAACAATTCACCCTTCGGCATCTGCCGATGACGTCAACCGGAAGACTAACCATCAAACAATTACCCTTCGGCATTTGCCGATGACGTCAGCCGGAAGACTAATCCATCAAACAATTACCCTTCGGCATCTGCCGATGACGTCAGCCGGAAGACTAAACCATCAGACGATTAACCTTCGGCATCTGCCGATGACGTCAGCCGGAAGACTACCTCTTCCAGCTTCCGTCCTTACGGTAGAGAACTCTAAATCATCAAATGACTCCTTCCAACAGAAAGAAAACACAACTCATTCAAAAATGCATATAGCGGAAAGACTTAAGCGACAGACCATTATAAATCGATATAATCATTCCCTGACTCGTGATCCGCTAGACAGTTTCAAAGCTCAACGTTTTAAAATAACTCATCCTACTTAAACTACCATATTCTTTAACATACTGTAACATAAGAGTCTTAACCAGGGTCATAAATCGCCTCTCCAGTCCCACACTGTCCCCTTGAGCATCCTCCGCAACCCAGCCTTAAGCATCTCTTTGAACGTAACATCCTCACGAACTTCTTCACCTACACCATAAGGTTTAACTATAAGCTAATTAGTAAGGAGATGCATACTGACAGATATACATGAGTACCACAATTTAAAGAGAATAGTTAATAAACCATTCACCATTCGTGTTCATCTTTATCTTTAATAACATGTATTAAGGCAGGAGCCGAGGGAAGAAAAAAGCTT